>JXSR01S057602.1:110596-124006 GCA_000969725.1 Ophiothrix spiculata | reverse complement strand
TTAGAAGTTGGTATGAACTGCGGAGTGGTGTTGAAGTGTTTTTAGACAATCAAGAAAATAAACATGCCACCATATAGTAAGCATATATACAACGTGAATCAAAAAAATTGTGCATGGATTATAACTGATTTTGACCTTGATAAAAACAACAAATCATAAATTTCTTGGTAAAGTTTGATATTCCTAATATAATATTAAAAGTAATTTGAAAGTAACACAGAGCTGGATAGAATCGGAACTGGTTTTGAAGGTCCCCATGGACCACTAAGATGATGTCTTTTGGTGCATTGGAACTTTAGTTAGTAGATCAGTCATGAAAATGTTCAGCTTTTCAGGAGAATATTCAATGTCATGTGATCTACTTTGTTTCGTCCATTCAACAGACTGGAATATTTTTATGTGTTTTAATATAGGGAGACATCAATTTATTCATCAGAAGATAATAAAGACTAACTTTGTGTGCATGAAATGCAACAATGTGCTTTGGGTCAAAAGATATTAATCATCTTGTTTAGGCTTTCACCAAGGAAGACTGGAGGAGACGGAGTACCTGGAGAAAAATCTGCGGAAGCTAGCATGGACTGAAAACCAAATGCACATAGAGCGCCGGGCCAGGAATTAAACCCGGGACGTCAGTGGTGCAAAGTGGCCGAAAGAAGCCACGGAAAAGGTATACTTTAGGTCCCATCAAAAACTATACCCTAACCCTAAAACTAACCCTAACCCTACATCCTAACCCTTAACTAAACCTAACCCTAACACTGACCCTAAACCCTAACCCTAAAATTCTGGATGGGACCTAAGTATACTTGGTCCGAAGCCACATTCACAGCTGCACTGGTCGATCCATTTATAGCCTACTGGATTTGGCCTTTCTCCCAGACTACTTATATGTGTCCCACCGCGGCAAAAGGATGCAGTTGTCGGCTCGTACATATTGCTTATTGTAGCATATCTGATGTATACAACTAGTATACATATGATATGCTACAATGAGCTACATGTAGGAGACGACAACTGCATCCTTTTGCCGCGACGGGACACATATATAATTCGGTACACACCACTAATTGTTCCCCATTACTGGAGAGTAGTTTTTTGATTTGTCATCAAAACAAGTTTAATTTTAAACTTTAAAAGTCTAATGTGCTTAAAGTATTTATATGTTATATCATTATATTTATTAAAGAAAGCTATATTTATATTTGTGCATTAAAGTTAAAAAATAAATAATGTTGAGTTTCATGAAATTCTGGTTATTTTTGTCATTCATTTTAAGGTGAAACACTTAAGGGTACAGTGAACCAACAGAAAATATATGGATATAATTATCAGTTCCTGGGTTACAAAGCATAAAATATTTCTGAAACTAAGAGGTTTACTGTACCCCCTCCAAAATATAGTGCATAATAACAAGTGGTATGTACAAATACATCATTTGGGCCGTAATGGAAGATCAAATATAAGATGAAACATAGATTTATTCAGATTGAATAGATAAAGTCACCTATACAAGAATTCTTGATGATTCTAGGTTGATATAAAAGAACGAGGTTTTTACACATTTTTAAGCTTATGGAAATACCTTGTGCCAGGAGTGAATTTCAAGTTCATAGGACACCTGAGTAAAAAATCTTTGGAGCATGATATGTCAGAATATGTACACCCCCCCCCCAAAAAAAAAACTATGTGTATACATACACTCTCAAGAAATATCACAAAGGCAAACTTGAATTGTTTTATCCCAACAAAATTATACCATTTATTTCAGAAAATAGCTTCCCTGATACAAAATTTCACTTCCCCTAATATTTAAACATGTATGTGGGCCATTGTAGCAAAAGGTTGCAGTTGTCGTTTCCTACATATAGCTCATTTATAAAGCCTATTTGATGTATACTAGTTGTATAGATAAGATATCCTGCAATGAGCAACATGTACGAGCCGACAAGTGCATCCTTTTTACTCTGCAATCTCTATTACATGAATTGAAACTTGACAGTTCAGGTTGGGGTAGACCCAGAACTTATATCTCATCATATCAAGAAGGGGCACTTGTATAAACCTACTCGTTTCTCATTTCGTCACATCGTTAATACCGTGGTTTACCATGCTTTAAATTGAACATTTCTTTAATGGTAATCAAATATCAATTCTTATCTTGTACAGTGTTGACTTGTCTCATCATGATATCTCTTCAAATTACTGATCACACAAGTGAAATGAAATATTCAAATTCAGGTGTGGTATGTACTTTGGTTTTCTTGTTGTCTATCATGAAGAGAAACATCTTGGTTGCGACAAGTGCCGTCTTCCGATGTGACGAGTCGCATATCTTTTCTATTCTAACCCTTAAACTAATTACACAACATAAAGTATGCATTTCTATCAGTGGATTTTCATGCTTAACATTAATGTTTGTTTACCTCAAAACTTGGCATTTGCTAGCAGTTTGAATGCTTTGTATTTCTAACCTCAAAAATTCAGCATACATCATTTTAGGCATGTAAAAACATTTTGCATAACGGCACATATGCCAATGTTTCACATTGGCACACATTTCTTGATTGCACGCAACATATACATGTTGAATAATCTTCAAAATTATAAACTGTTTTAACAAAAGACAGCATTTTCTTAAGGACAGACAATATATGATTTTTTACAGCAGTATGAAAATATTTTGCTTTAAAAATTCTATTTTCTATATTGATATTTCATTACATGGCAATAGTCTTGGCAAGACTTTGCTTCTGTAATTTAATTGTTGCAGTAGGATTTAAATATTTTTGAAAAAAAATAGTAATAATAATGAGAGATTTCTGTGCCCTCATAACAAAAAAGCCGCTGAGTGCTGTAATACTTTAACTGTAACAAAATCTTGAAAATATACATGATATTAAAAAAACAATGATATTTGTAGTATCATTACTAAAAAAACAAAGTGACTTTCTCAGAAACAATATAAAAATTTGAATACTGTGGCATGTACCAGCATCCCTGCTAAGGTTTTTGTATTTGCGCTAATTTAACCAAAGTTAAAGAGATGTTTGCACCAAAATAACTAGCCGGGCTGAAAATTGGCTGAATAAGCAAAAAAAGCACCTTTCCACAAATCTTCAAAAACCTGTTGCGCCAATTTTCCTGGGGCCGTATTCATAAAGCACACTTTTTTAAGAGTTTCCCTTAAATCTGCTAAAATTTAAGACAAACCCTTAGAGTTGCACTTAAATGAAGAAGTATTTATAATTTTAAGGGCAACTTTTAAGGGGACATTGGAGCACCCTTAAGAGTTGCCCTTAAGTCACACAGGTATTCTATAGCATATATTTTACATAATTTGCTTTTCAATAAAAGAAAACACTTCCAAGTGTGACTTAGGAGAGTCAGTTTAATACTTGGAAATAATTTTTACAAATTATAGTTAGCATTTTTGCACTTAAAATTAAATTTAAAAAGAACAAAAATGACACACTGCAATAAAGCAGAAATTGAACTTTAACGTTAAGGGAATCACTTAAGTGTAAGTGGAACATCTGAGTTTAAGTCTTGCAAGGGAGTTTTATGAATACGGCCCCTGGCTCCCTTTGCAATGGTGTGCCATACGACCTTAGCAGGATGACTGACGTGTACTGTTCATGATTTAATACTGGCATCACAAGTACTAAAAGTATATTTCAACAGAGCAAAGTAATCAGAAAACAATCTATAAAAAGCAAGAACATTATTTATTGAAAGTAAAAGTAATGTTACGGGTTACTTTCTGGACAATGCTGACAATTAACCACAAAAATCGGTATAATATATGCAAGGTTTTGCTTTGTTTTACCAAATGATTTATTTCTAATGGCCTATATTCACATATGGAACTTATTCCAGAAATATATTTTTATTTCATCCATTGGTGGTGTCATTTGTTATTCACAAATGAAGAATAAAGTTATGCCATGGACTTGGTCATTCCAGGCTTTATAAAATCCAACATAGTTCAGGACTGTACTATTCCTATTTCTATTTCAAGAATGACAAATCATTCCTGGAATAACTTTTGTGAATACGGGCCAATAAGACTTATCATGTGAACACACCCACCATATTTGTTTGGAACCAGCAGAAGCTGCCACCACTTGCACTGCTTATACAAGATCAGTGCATGCAATATACATTAATTAGTTGCTGATCATGTATTGCATACAATGTTGACACAATTTATACCCTTTATTTAGTAAAAATATTCAGTAATGTGAATGTGACCTAATACCTGATTCCATATACACCAAAACATCATTATAGCCTGTTGTATGATCAGGGCAAATCATGTTAAATCACCATTCAAAGTCATCATTATTCTATACTTTGATCAACACCAAATAGGCGGGCCTCTTCACAGATTAGCGCGTGCGTAGCTGGACACAGCACAACTGCAGGATACGCAGCGCGCATTGCACATGGAACTTGCGCATCATCTACGGCGCACGTGTAACTGGGATTATGTTTACTTGCGGATGACGAAAAGCCTCATGATTCCCGCCTATTTAGTGCTGATCAAAGTATAGTAAAGGGAATATGTGAACAGGCCACACCATCATCATATATCAACTAGGAGGGGTGTTCAATAAGTTTGTGGCCTGATGTAGAAGGAGATAAGCTATGCAGTTTGTATTAACGTTAAAATGATTGATGAATATCTGGAAAAAGTTTCAAGGAAATATCTGATTTCGTTCTTTTTTAAAGAAACTTAAAACCCATCTGTGACAGGTTTCCAAAGTTTATAATTAAGTATTAAAAAATGAGAACAAAATAACCATTATGATGATATCAAGATCTCTCACATCCATCTCTATCCTGACTTTTATGGAATCTGCATTTTTACATGCTATAAACAGGAGAAATCTTTCTCAAGTATTGACAACTTGCATTTGTTGGATTTGTTGAGAATAGCGCATGAGAGAGCAATGTCAAAATCAATGCATATCAGTATAATATTCATGTTCTGTTATTTCTTCAGTTTTCAAGGTAAAAAATCAACTCTAAGATACCTCTTACTGGTAAGATTTAAGTTTCTATAAAATAAAAAAATGAAAGCAGATATTTACTTCGAAACAATTCAGATATCTACCAGTTAAATTGACTATATAACATATTAATAAACATTGCATAGCTCATCTCCTACTTTAGGCCATGTAACAGAGCGGCTGGGCAGGTAGGCTTGAAATGAAAATGTGATAGAATTACAATTAGCCCTTTACAGGGCATAAGAGTTACACCAGGGTGCAAAATACGGTATGCGGGTCGCGTCGGGTTCCCATACAACGGAGCGGGTAGGCCTTTAACTGAAAATATAAGATAATAACCACATTGATCCCATCAGACCAAAGGAGCAAATATGACTTACGCCCATGCAAATTATGTCGGGTGTCCATGACACGGAACGGGTAGGCCTTTAAACTGAAAATATAAGGGGCTAAAACATAAGAGCCCTAAGGCAGGCCCCTGGACCCCACCCATATTCGCTCCGCTCGCATGGTCAATACAATTATGTCGGTTCGTCTTTATAGTGCCCCCCCCCCCCCACTTTCGGAAACCTGGCTACGCCACTGTTTGTAAGGGATATGAACAATGCACTTTTCAAGGGTACTGCATAAACCAAACAAACTTTATAAATGTGCCATACTCCGTTTCATGTTTTATGTGTTTCCTTTTACTTTATTGCCATTGAAAATGCTGCAAAATCCTTAAGCTGACACCTATATCCCACACTGTGATACGACCTATATCCTCTTCGCTGCCCAAAGAAGTGCATCCTATTTTTAAGGGGCACCTGATGAAGGACACCCAATCCCAAAGTTAAGCCACTGCTTGTACTTAGCTGCCCAGTCACATATAAGCTGAATGAGGGGAGTCAAATGGATGTACAGTATTTTTAACAATTAAGTTTCTCAGTACGACGCTTGTTACTACGGAGGTTTGTGTGAAAGTCCCACATATTTACAGCTTGTGATTGGTCTAATTCCAGTGCTTGTGAAGCACCGACGATCGCGCGCTTGAGTTAAATGATGCAGTACGCAGGGAAGCTTAATAAATGAAAATACTGTAAATTGTGAGTTTAAAATTTTATCTACAAAGTGGAGATTGATAGTACTGTGTGTGAATGGTCATAAGTTTAATAGATCTATTCAAATTTGCTTCAGCAGATAGATAATTAACTTGTAACAAAGACTTCTTGTTGCATCTGAACGGGACAGAGGTCAGGAACAAGGACTTTAAAAGAGAATTGGTATTTGGTGCCATTTTGATGGCGTGCATGGAGTTGAGATTCTTCCAAAGAAATTATATTAAGGAGAAGCGATGCTCGCCGTTATTTTGATTTTGACAGTTGTGAATATCCTATGGAATACTGACTATCTTAAATTGCACTCGTGGAAAGCCGAGTTATTATACCTCAAGCATTTTATGGCTCTGCATGCCATGCTTCGAGAGCCTTCAAAACGAATTAGCGGGAAAATTGGCGTACCTTGATCTGAGCAAGTCAAAATAGATGCTGCTTGAAACACAGACAAGGTTTACCGTTTGCACGTGAAACAAAATGCACACAATGTATATACGTCATCAAGTGAAGATTTACGCCACACACTATAACTTGTCAAGGATAAAATATTTTCCACATAAGCAAGTTTTAAGAGATGCTTAAGAGACTGATTCAGCTTCTGACCAATGAACAGCTGGCATCTGCAATTGTCTGTCCACTTTCTTCAAATGACCTCAGCTGACCCCGGTTTTTGTTGGCCTCTTGTGAAAGTTCTGGTGGATCATATCTAATCTTAATAGGGTGAAAATAAAGTTTGGAGTTTTGTCTGGAAGTCTGGGCATGTCTCTAAGAGCTACATTTTTTTTGCTTTTTCGACATTTTATTTGAAAATTGTTCATTTTAAACTTGTTAAAATACAGGTATTTATTACTAGAGGCAGTGGTATTGATCTAATTGAAGCTCAAGTGCCCCGCTGAGTAATGTGTAACCTATTCACTATCTGATTGATTTTATTGGGTCCTTTTGAAAATCTCTCAATTAAATATTAATCTGATCTGTAAGATGGTTAAATATGTATTCAGTCTCTGTGACAAGATTTCAAAATTCACTTATATTTTCTCATGGAAAGCATGCAAGCTAGTTATAGTGTGCGCCATCTGCCTGGACATTGTGCCAATTTCAAAACATATCCAAAGGTTATAATAACTCTGCTCCAAGAGCGACAACAACATGGCGGCAAAGCATCGCTTCTTGATTTTAAGTTCTTTGGAATCTTCAGAAACAAGTTCAGTATCCATTGCAAATCTTGAGGCACAAACAGAGTGGTTTATTTAATTTCACAAGTAAACAGTCTGCGGCTCCATTCACGCCTATTACGACTGGCGTTACCATAAACTGGGGGCGACTTTAAACAAAAGGTGGTTTGTAAACGACTCATCCTACCTGACAGTGGTCTGTAAAGGAGTCATAATCAACCATTGAAATCCTTTACAAAGCACCATCAGGCAAGACGTGTGTTTTGCTAATCCCTTTGTCAAAAGTTTTATTTAAAGTCACTCCCACTCAAGTTCCAAAAGTGACAATCAAGATGACAGCCAGTGCTGATGACTACCATATCGCAGGTGCAGGGTAGATACAGTGGTTATACTTGGTTTCAGAGCGTCTGCCGTAGTGGTCAAACGACCAGTGTGTTGTTAAAAATTTCATGTGCGCAAAACTAGACTTTGTCGCAGCTAGACAATTTAGCAATAAGCATGACAAGTCGATATATATCAATTACCCTGTCATGATGGTCGCAACAACACATTTTGAGTCAGAATAAATTCAACTTTTATTACAGACCATCGCGGGAATATTCAAATGTGTCGTTACAATAACTCTAAATTACCAATACTTGGTCGTTTTCCAGAACTGCAAACCAGTTTTTATGATTCTCTTTATTAATTCCCCGGTATGGATTAGTCACCACCCACCATCAAACACCAGAGTTACCCATTCTGTAATCTAATTATGTGCGATCCACATGTCCACTGCCACCAATTTTTCCTTTCATTCACATGGATACCATGAATTATCTATCTATAATCATCCAAGTTCATGGTGTACACTGTGTCCCATCACGTTTCAGTACCTTTCTTCTTTTGTGGCGGCACTTTCCAAATCTCATAAAACACCCACCTGTATAGACATAGGTTAAGGAAATTTTAGTTCTTATTTTCAGTTATAAAGATTATACATCAAGGTGTGATTAAAAGGAGCCATATTTCACATCTTTAGTTAAAGTAATCTTAACTGAAACTGTATTGATTTGGGAAAGAAAACACTAGCACAAAAATAGTTTTTGACCTCAAATATTTGTATAGACTTATTTTGAATTGAGATGTAGTGTTACAGGTGTCTTTTGCAAATAACATGAAAAGACATAAGAACTAACGCCTGGATATTGGAAAAGATTGGAACTGAATTGCACCTTGTGGGATCAAGAAAAGAAAGTACAGATATTTTAGACATATTGTCAGAAGGGATGGTGGCATTGAAAATAAAATACTTCAGGGTGCTGCAGAAGAGGGCATCCAGCAACATCTTGGTCAGATGACATGAAATACTTGTCAGGAGATAGTGTGCATGGTGCATCATGCCTTGCAGAGGATAGAGATGGTTGGCGTACTCTTGTAAACTACCACAGCAGTACTATGAGCGCCATCTGACTTATACATGATGATTTTGATTTGAATCATAGCACAAAGGATACATTTACACCATGATATACGGTACATTATTATGCAGTCTCCTTACTGACTGAATTTGTCATAAATCATCTTGTTTAGGCTTTCGCCAAGGAAATTAACCCAACTTTGTACTTGGTACCAAGTAAAGGATCAAGTGGTCTCCAAGATGTTTTCAAATTCAGTTTTGAAGACCGGAGTACCTAGAGAAAAACCTGCTGAAGCGAACATGGACTGAAAACCAAATGCACATAAAGCGCCGGGCGCAGGGATCAAACCCGGGACCTCATGGTGCAAAGCGAGGGAATTACCGCTGCGTTAATCCGCTACATCTAGCTGTGTTCATACATTTCAAACAAGCAATAGCTTGTGTCCTGATGGCCCTGAAGATTAGACCCTCCACCTTGCCTTCCTCACCTCCCCACCTCAATCAAATCTCAACACAAAGGATACATTTCCATGTAGGATGGTACACATACAGTCTCCTTGCTGAAGTCTACTTTGCAGTCTAATAAATCCAGTTGCTGTTCGTACATTTCAAGAGCTTGTGTCATGACGGCTCCATTACCCTAAAGATGCAAGAAAACAGGTGAATATTGAGTTTAAAAAAACTACCATTGACAACAAATTATCTGATACATTTAAAAATAAATAAAGTAAAATAAATTAATATTTATAATAAAAAAACTGAAAGAAAAGAGTATAAAATCTATGATTATGCACAATTTATACTTATTCATGCTAAGGCTGTTAGCAATTATCAAAATTTTGGATTGTAAAAACTTTGACAGAACTTTTGATATTTTGATACCCAAAATGACCCTAATGATAGGACTGACATTGCCCTATTTTACAATTCAAGTCAAAAGTTGCGACAATTAATGACACAACCCTGCTAATGATACCATACATTAAGTCCATAAGCAGACTGGTAAATTGTTCACTGCATTGTTCATTGAAGTGAATTTTGCTATAATTTCATTCAAAATTCACACAATTATGAGCAGATTTATTCATACTTTTTAAAAAATATTCCTAGTGATGAAAGTGAAAACTTTAGATACTGTACGGAATCTAGTGAGCGATATCAACACCACATGAACAGAAATACAACACACAAAATTTTACATAATTATGCAACCATTTTTGTATACTATTACATATTGAGAATAAAATTGTACAAATATCAAAATTACATTGGTATGTCGAAACTTTTACATTGCGACATATATTGGAGGTATCATTACAGCCCTCATTCATGCAAATCTCAGTACCAGTAGGCACTTCAGTGATCTTTTATGTAACAGGATAAAGAAACTAATTATCTAACACAAAGCTGTTTCAGCTTGGTGTCAACCCATCAATATTGGAAATGATTTTACTGTGTAACTCCCCAACAAATACAAATATAAAAAGTATATATTTCTAGAAGCGAATTTGAATGCTGAACACTAGTTAATTTCTGACTAATACCTACGATTTTTGACCCCAGGGCAAAAATATGGATTTCTGGCACCAAACATTTCTATAAAGCCTCAAGAAGGTTACGCCAATCACACCACTTTTTTGGCCATATATTAGCAGGAGACATTATCCAGTGTAAGTGCTACATCTCCTGCAGATCTGGGGGAGCGGTCACAATAAAGTGGCAAATCTCCAGAACTACCGGGCTAAACACCCACACCTAACAACCGGTTATGATGTCATGATGCCCGGTATATCCATTGCATATCCCTGGGGCAGATTTTACTAACATTCGGATATGGTCGCTAACCCCGTTTTGATCGCTAACTCAAAAAATGATCACTAAATAGCGAGTATTTTGAACAATTTAACGATCGTTTTTGGAGTTAGCGATCATAACGGGAGTTAGCGATCATATCTAAATGTTAGTGAAATCAGCCCCTGGTATACTAATGGATAACATCCCTGCACATACGTTTAGGTCAAATAAAAAAAAAAAAATTATGTTGCCCTCAGCGACTGACCCTATTCAAAAATTTTAAAAAAAATATTAGGGTCGGGAAAGCACCCAATTTTGCTCAGATTGGGTGTTTTTTGAGAAAATCTTTTGAAAATAGTGGAAAATGCACCCAAATTTGATACTTTAGGAGCTTTAAAAAAAAAAAAAATCAGAAATCCCACTTGAGGGCAACACAACAATTAATTTTTTTTGGCCTTATGTATATGTTTCGTCAAACTTGGAATTTTACCTGAGTAAAATATTTGCCAGTAGTTTTCAGCACCTTCATTGATCTCTGTAAGATTAGCCTCAAAAAATCCCACTGTGAACCTGGCATAAAAAGAAAAACAGAAAAAAATGTAATAAAAATAAATAAATACAGGGATTTATAGTGAGCTATGCCTCCCTGATTTGTAATTCCACACGGCCTTAGTACAATTTACAGGTGTTCAATGACAACTATACCTTGATCAGCTCTCATATGCATCATCGCTGCCTGGATCAGCTCCCGAGTTTCGTACAGGTTTTCACAAGACAATTAGAAAGTTCCTTGTCCAAGGGAATTTTAAGCACACTGAACTTTTTAGCTACTGTGGGGCTTGAACTCAGGAGCTTTTTGCATTGCAAACAATTAAGCGTATTACCATTTGAGCTAACTGGACTTATACTATCATATATCACTTTAATAAGAGCGCTAGTTATTAGCCATTTTCCCTAACACGCTTTGGGCACTCAACATACTGTCCCTTTGAACTCTTTAATAATTTCAATTGCCACTTCACTGCACTTGGCATTACTTAGTGCAAGCGCATCTACCTTAGTGCAAGCTGTGACTTGCAGTCTTATATTTTTTGGGATGTTGATTTTCTTTTCATATTAGTATAATTTTTAAAAACTCAAAACTGGTTGTATATGCACTTAAATTTGATACTCTTCACCTTTGATTCTGAAAATTAATTTTAATAGCACAAAGCTGAAAGCTCTTTTACGTGTCATTAAAAACTAACTATTAGGTTCAAATTGTTTCCATAAAACACTTGGCTGATTAAAACGTGACTCTCAATGGTTCATTATTAAAAATCAGATGCTTTTACAGTTAGACTGCACAATAAGAACAACTCAAAAATGAGAGGGGCAAAAAGGAAGAAAAAAAATTTGCACCAAGATAATTTGATGTTACACAAAGCAAATTGAGTGACACAGGAAGGTAACAGATTCCGATTTTGAATCCCAGAATTGACCAAAGCAGCTTTAGACTTACCCATAGGCTCTGTGGTAATAGGTATTGCCACACAGCTTAGACTCACCCATAGGCTCTGTGGTAATAGGAATTGCCGTTAAATCATTGATGACGTAATCAAACATCTTGCCTGTCTCAGCATATGACTCCAAGATTGGAATGCAGTCTTCAACTAACACCTGTTAAGACAAAATGATCAGTGTCATTAGCTTTAAAGCAATCAATTTCTAGGAATTATTTTCAATTTAGATGCCAAGAAATGATCATGAGAATCTATGAGGATTCATTTGCAGAAAATGACCTTCAGCAAGATCAAAGGCTTCTAGTCCTTCATTAAATTCTCAGAAACAGCAGATGTCAGATGAGCTTTTGATGTGGTAAAGTTCTAAACCAACTTTTATAAGAGTCCATTGGTACCCTTCTAGTCACAAAATATCACTATAGTAGATCATACAGTTTCTAAGATATGCCCATTACACCAAATGTTGCATAATTTATGAACTAAGTACTTAATTAACATATTTTCCAGTCAAACCAAATCCGGCTACAGATAAGCCCAATCACCAAACACATTGAACACAAAAACAAGACAAATTTCTTACTAAATTATATACTTTATCATGTTATTTTTAAGTAAATCACAGCTCGTACATGTTCCGTCTTTAACTTATCCAGTCAATATCATGAGGGTAGGTTATATATGGTTTCTAAGATAAGACATCAGTTACATCATATATATGATTTCTAAGATAAGACATCAGTTACATCATTTTTTTACATTACCCACACAAGGAACTTATTTAGCATATTTTAAAATCAAATTGCAGTAGGCAAAACTTCAGCCCAAGCTTAACTTAGCGACATGTAGCTTTGCCGGTACGAGAACCAGAAGCGGCAAGTTTTTGCAAAAAATATACGTCACGCAGCGACAAAACTGCAAAACTACATGAGTATGAAAGCAGCTTTAGCATGAAAAATTTTCAAGCAAAATAAAAATCAACAGAGTACATGAATGTAATCTCAAAACAGGATTTACATACCACAATACAGGTGACTTTTGCGGTCACTTGAAGAAATTTAGTGTGCTTCTACTAGTCACCAGTGTTGTATTCGAGTACCCCTTATCCGAGTACGAGTACAAGTACGAGTACTCACCATTCGAGTACGAGTACAAGTACGAGTACTTACTCCTGAGTACGAGTACAAGTACGAGTACATGTGCCCGAGTACGAGTACGAGTACGAGTACGAGTACTTTTGAATTACAAACTAAAAATAAACACAAACAAAACGTTTCATTTATAAACACAAGTTTAACTTTAATCTTCTTTTCAAATATATGACATTGTTTATCAGTTCGTGATGGGCACTGTGCAATGTTTAAAATAAGATGTAGCTTTACAATTCTGGCCAGTACCTGCATGCCCATCTCCAATCATGCCTTTTGATCTCAA
>JXSR01S057602.1:94223-107313 GCA_000969725.1 Ophiothrix spiculata | reverse complement strand
CAAAATTACACATTTTTGGTCCAAAATAACATCACCATCAGGTTCAGTTTGCAAATCCGCTTTTAGAAATATATACTTTTATTTGTATTTGATTTTACCTACCCTTACTGAGTTACAGAGAAAAAAAAATTCTGAAAACGAAGGGCTGACAGGGCGCGGCCCTTAAACAATATCGGAGATACAGACATTCAGAAACGGCCATTTCAGCAAACTTTATGAATTTGTGACATTTTGTGCTTTCATAAACGACAAATTGGGCCATATATTGTTTGACATTTTTGTGTCAAGATTATATAATGACAAAATGGGCCATATTGTGTGACATTTTACACGCATTTTATAAATGGTAAAATTAACCATAACATTTGTTCATTTTATTTTATGTTTTTTATAAATGTCAAAATGGTTCATATTCATTGACATTTTATGTGTCTTTTCATAAGGTTTCATGTGTCTTCAATTTTTAAATTACGGAGTTGGTAATATTGTGTGACATTTTGTGTATCTTATAAATTACAAAATGGGTTTTCTGTGTCTTCCATTTTTAAATGACAAAATGGTCCACATTTTGCGTGTCTGTTTAAAATAAAAAAAATGTCACCTGTTAAACTCAGGCAGAGAAGTTCTGTGTAGTGATTTCGTTCACCGATTACGTAACAGGTGATTGAAGTGCCTAGTACAAGTATGTTGGTTGCGAAATGTTGTTGTTTTTTCCAGATCAAATTAAAAATTTGTTTGAACAATTATTGCTATCTTTAAAATTCACATGATACTGAAAAAAGTATTTCTTTCAACTTTGGGCTAAATACATGTACATTTCCCATAAAACATGATTTCAATATTACATGTTAATCCTATAAATAACAATGGCTTGTGGGTGAGGATAACAATCCACTTATTCATTTTTACTAAACAATTTCAAACTAAAGGATATTTCCACCATAGTTACAAACTCTGGTTTTTCTTTGAGGACTTCATGAAGAATACCACCATCACCACCACCTAAAACAAGGACCGTCTTCCCTTGGAATGATTCTCGACCATTTCCCAAAATGGCTCTGGTGTAGGCAAGGTCACTTTCGGCTAAATCTGAAATACAAAAAAACAAAAGTAAAAGTGGCACATTATACCAGGTATTCTCAACTAGCGGTGCGTGTGCCAAATTTGACGCTTTGACAAGTACTGATTGGCGCTTTGACACTCTCTAAAAACAAAGAAATACATTAGAAATAAACTGAGGAATAGGTAAGTTTGGCGCTTTCCCGTACAATGTTTTTCATTTATGTGGCGCATTTTAAGAATTTTAGAATTTTGGCCAATTCTTTGATTTTCATACCAAATAAGGTCAAAAATTTATGTTTTTTCAATTTTTTGTCATTTTTTTACCTTCTTTGGCATGAAAATCAAAAAATTGGCCAAAATTCTAAAAATAAAAATGGCGCAACACCCGAGTGGGTGTTTTAATTAAAATTCCCATTCAAAGGTCATTTTTTTTAAAAATTGTTATTTTTAGCTTGTCCGGAAGCCTAAATGGCCAAAACATGTGTTTTTTGTGATTTTCTCAAAAAATGTGATTTTGGGTCAAAAATCAACATCACCATCATGTTCCTTGTGAAAATTCCTTTCTGGAAATGTATACTTTTATATACCTCATATACAGATTACTGTCTTCTGATTGGTTAAAAGTGAGGGCTTGGATTTTACTAAGCCCGGAGCATATTTTTCACTAGGCCCGCTCAGCATATTTTGCGGCCCCGGTGTAACACGAGTAATACTTGCGCGACTATTGACCATCAGGTGTTTTCAGTGCAAAAGTGATTCTTTTAACCAACCAGATGACAAAAATCTATATATTCGGAATATAAAACGAATATTGACTGCTTTTTCTTCGGGGCATGGTTAAAATTATTTCCCCTCAGTGATCTCAAAACCAAATATATTCATGGTTTTGAGATCACCTCGGGAAAATAATTTAAACTATGCTCCTCAAAGCAGTCAATATTTGTATATTATTAACTTTAAGCACTTTGTTCAAAAGTTATGGTACAAAATAAATTTGCAAAAACGTAAAATTGAGTTCTTTTAACCAACCAGATGGTTCTTTTAACCAACCAGATGAAAAATCTATATATTCGGTATAAAAAACGAATACTTTTTGTTCGGGGAATGGTTGAAATTATTATCCCTCAGTGATCTCAAAACCATGAATATGCCCTTCGCTTCAGGCATATTCATGGTTTCGAGATCACCTCAGGGAAATAATTTAAACCATGCCGTAATTATTACGGCAGTCATTTTTTTCCATACTTATTTTTTCCTATGTTTTTTGTTTAGTGGAAACTTTAAACTTATATTTATCACATTCTTAAATTCACCTTATATCTGAATAGCAGCTTCTACTTTATAGATTGAAGTTGTTTTTTTCATTATGAATAATGCATATTTCAATAAATTTTGGCACTTTGGCGTCCATCTTGGATTCCAAGAAATGCCCAAGGATTCGATCCAGGGTGATATGTGAGTAGCAAATCACCCTGGATCAAATTCTGCAATGTCTAAGGAAAAGTAATCAGTTGAGAACAAAACAGGGATTTCTCCTGGTGAAATTGCAATGTCTGCTACTGGAATAACAGCAGAGGTTTGCTTAAACAGGCAATCAAGAAAACAGGAAACTGTCAATTTGGCTCTCGACACGGACAAATCAATGTGGACTTTGCACATCTAGATTAAACTAGACTTCAGTAAATGATCACATGAGTTGTAAATGACTGCGCGTGCACATATACTCATAGCTGCGCTATTTCTACTCACACCCTAACATGGCAATACCACCATTGGAGTAAAGTCAGATTGACAAGTGACCGTATGATCACAATCTGTACTTGGGAAATGTACACTCATCGAGATGTACTCAGATTTGACACTCCTTGCGGAAAGCTCCAAAGCTTGATCGATGCTACTCACTAGGATCGCCGTCCAAGATGAGCATGTTGCCATATTGAGGTGAGTGCATTATTTTGATGTGCTGGTACTGACTGTTGGCTTCAAACACAACCCTGTCAAAATCATACTCCACTAGTCTCCTGTCAACTGTTGGCACATAGCGGTCCACATCTACGCCCCTTTGTATAGATGGAAACCTGGAATGCAAAGAAAATGGTTATATAAACCTGAATCATTTGTTTTTGTTGATTAATTAATTGTTTAATTAGAGCAGCTTAATTATTGAAATCTTTGATTGCTACAGAAAGGGACTTTTTCTGAAAGATTCATATTTTGCAATTTTAGGTGATTTCCCATTCTATTTTAATAGGCAATTGATTGCATGAAAATATCAGGTGATCATTGGGAATTCCCCAAAGTGTCAGAAATAGAGTTGTTTACTTGAATATAAACTTACTTGGGAAATTCCCCCACATAGAGAACTGTACAAAATGCTATGTCAAAAATATGAATGATGTCGTTGGGGAATTTTGAGAAAATGTTGAAACTGTGGCCCGTGGCCTGATCAGATTTGGTCAGAAGTGAATTTGACTTGATCGGAGTGAAATGGACTCGATCTGTTTTGTGTGGATGGATTCAAGTTGCAGTTATACAGATAAAGTTGAATTGACTTCAACTTTTTGACAACTTCAGGAGGAGTTGATTTTGGTGGATAATTTTACAGTGGAGTGGAGTTTGCTAATTAAACTTCGAAAGGAGATTGGAGATAACGATAGTTGGAGGATTAAAGACAAACTGTTATTTTAATATTTAATTCCCGAGTGGATTATGTGCGTTGGACTCAGCTTTTAAGCCAAGTGGAGCTTCGTTTAAGAATTGTTGTGTGGAAATCGCCATTTGATTTCGCAAGGAAACTTTTGGATTTACCTTTTGCCAGCTGGATTCCGGAACTTGTGAATTGCAAGAATACGCCTGCAAGTTTTTTCAAGATTTTAATGCAGTGGACATTAATGAACAATCTCGGACTATAGCGTGGAATATAATATCCGGATCGCGCGGTTCTTGAAGCGGTATCTGTAAGTTAAGTAGTATTTTAAGACAACAAGCAAGTTTGTAAATTAAACCAAAACAAATATTAAAGTTTTAAGAAAGTTTTCAGATAATACTTTTCAGTGTATTTATTGTATTTCATTTAAGAACCCGAAAGGTGAATTTGGCCTTGGTCATTTAACATCTCTGACCGTAACAAAATGAAAAAAAAAACCAGTAGTAGAATTAGAGTCACATCAAAGCAGGAATTGGTAAGCCATGAATTAAAATTGTGGAAATGCATATTCCGAAATCAGCCACATTTGAAATTGTGATCATAATTATACAATCCCATCAAGCCATATCAATTTTGTTAATCTTGAAAAATGGTTTTGCCACAAAACGTTTTCTCTATGATTTACACAATTGCAACATCTGGCTTAAATTCCAAAGCCTTTTTAAAAAATTTAGTTCCAAACTTTCCTAACACCCTTCCTCGCACTGCTCTTAACAAGCCTGCCTATGCCATATTATAGCATCATGGTGAACCTTACATACATACAACAACCCCATTGCATACATGCAATCCCCACTGCAGTGTTCCCTCTAAGGATTTTAGCTTTGCGCAATGATGACGTCATAAAATCAAAACTTGTGATCACTGACACACTTAAAAATTCTGAAGAAAACAGAAAAACTGGTATAAAAGAACATAAGCTTGTGTTGTGAAGTAGCCTAAATTCTTTTGAGTATAGCCTAGATTGTGCAAATTTCTAAGATGGAAACTAAATCCATCTTTTCTTTTTTTTTTTAAAAGCTTGCATCAATTTTTGAGCTTCGGTGCCAATCTTGCAACATACAGCCTAAGTAGGAACACTGCCGCACTGCAACTTACAATCAATTTTTGGCATCACCGGGATGTATGACGACCTAGTCCCTTCTGCACCATAAGCGAGTGAATTACTGACTGACCCAACCTTCTATCTTACCTTTTACTGTTTGTGGCTTGTAATAATTCTGACATTTTAGTCTCTAATTCTTGGATCTCTGTATCTCCAAACTTGGTACCATTTTTGTCCAAAGCTGTCTGAATGTTGACTGTCACAAGGCCGGGGTAGCTCTGTACAAGAGCTGTCCTGTAAAGCATGGATAAAGAGATGAGAAGTTTGTTATTCGCTCACGCAAGAGATCACAACTTTTCCCTTTTCAAATTCTTTCAAATATCATTTACACAAAAAAGGGCTCTATTATTAGACACTTCAGGTGATTTTTAAATTATGCATCAAATTCTTTCAAAGGAATTGTAAATGAAGCCAGGTGATCTAAGGAATCCAAACACTTTGAATTTTTCAAATCCGACATTCCGTTGCAAATTTATGAAGGTTTTTGTATCGCTATTTTAACTAATTTTCGAGAACGCAGGTCAGGGGATAATTCTTTTACTTTCTTTATTTTCGACTAGCAAGGTCACGGCACTAATGGCAGAACTCCGCTAGTCAATACACAGAGTAATTTGGTCAATATTTCAATTGTCTGAATGGATATTACACACAAAACAGGAGTTATTTTGCACCCACACATGCGCAGGGTATTTAAAGATGATTAGTTCCGCATGTTAAAGGGCTGATCAACACTGAATTTGGGCTGAATTGAAGGCGCAGAAATTTCACCCAAATGATCATTATTGTTGCTGCATGTTGTTTAATTACATATGATTAAGCAGATATATTTTAAAAATTATTGGGTGTGCATGGATGTTCACATTACTTGAAGACAACTGAAATTGTTTATTCTTCACTTCCAAAAAAATTGGGCAAGTTTTTTTAATTAAATAACTCTGCAACCATATATCAGAATTCTTGTTTACAAATAGGTGGGTGTGCATGGACAAAATCATCGCCCTAATAACATACAGTATTCTAAAATAAAAATAGTCTATCATATAGCGCGGAAATCAGAAAAACATCTGAAAAAGTGTCTAGAAACACTTGATTTTAGTATCAAAACAAAACTATCAAGCCAAGTTAAAGTCATGCCTGCTTGAATATGAGCTATGTGTCAATGTGTGTGTAGCTCAGTGGTGTGAAATATCAACGTTCTCCTACCAAGTAATGGGTAAATGAAGTATCTACTATTATCTGTGAGTGAATAAAAATCTTTGAACCATAAATGATCTTTGACATTGGTATGTGTCCTTGACCTCATCAACAAATGCGGGTTGTCATGTTGCATTGATAGTGTGCAGAAGTTACAGGCAAATTTGCTTTTGCAAAAACAGGCATTTGCCCCCCCCCCCCCCCTGAAAAAAAAAATTCAAGAAGCTTGCAAAGCCTTTGCATCGGGGCATGAGATTAGAATTCCTGATTTCTTTTCTCACGAAGTAAGGGCTAAGAGTAAATTGTACAATTGTGTTGGGAGTGGCCATCTTTCTCTTTCACTTTTTCTTGCTATCTTTTCTATTTTCGGCATCTTTTCAAAGATGCATTGGCCAGAATGCATAGATTAGCCATTTCTGGCTATCCAGGTTGGTACTTTTGTATGAGCTTGGAAGAGACCATGAGTTCATCATGGATCTAATGGCATGTGTCCGTCACGGACCAACCGAGGTAAACAAACAAACAAAGGTGCAAATTTCACTATTAAATATCATCATTTTAGTCAAAAATAGGCGTTAAAATAAACAAATTAGTCCTTAAAAAAATTTGGCCCGAAAATTTTTGTGCAGTACACGCACATTTTTTCCCCCAAATTTTTTGCCCCCCATAAATTTGTCTTGCCCCCGTTTGCCCCCTCAGAGATACTGGTGCTGTAACTGGACAGTTTGTATGTGGATCATCATATTTCTGATGAAGTATACTGACCAAGTATACGAAGTGTCAAACGTAAGTCTATATACTGGTTTTGAAGAAGGAATCTTATTATCTTGAATGAAATGTTAACCTGTTACAACAGACACAGGGACTTCCATTTGAAACTTTCAGGGGCTCTATTCACAGCTCTCCTGAAGTTCTTTAGGAGAGCAATTAGGGGAGCTATCTGAAAATGTGTATGTGAATACCATAGTACAAGGTGCCACAGGGGCATGCAGCAGTTTTGAAAGAGCAAGTCTACATTGCCTTTGATTTTCAACAATTTCAGGGCATCATGGCAATTCCGCAAATTTGGAAAGTATACATGTCAATTTGTCATACTAAGGGGATCAAAGCATTTTTCTTCTGAGAGAAATAAACAAATAAACCTTAAACTTAAGATACATATATTATCCAATACTTATTCAAGTATTATCCCAGTACCAAGCCATTGAAAAATCAAAATATTCATCAGAAATGATTATCCAACTATTGCATATGCATTTTGTGAGGTTTCGAGATTGGAAACAGTGCAAATGGCAATCAGAAAGAGGCACAAAGGCGACTGCCCTAGGGTGACTGCACTCAATTTTGTTGCATTTTAGGGGCATCATGGCAACAATGTCTCATTTTTTGGAAACTATGTTATGGAATTGTGGTGTTAAAGTTTCTTGGGCAAGAAACTTTAATCCAATTGCTCCGTGGTTTGGAAGTCACGTAAAGTCATTGGTCCCCTGTGCGAATGCTCCTTCTTGGGGCGCTGCATACAGTGTATACATGGTGAGTCAATTCTCTTTCTTCTTACCTTCCATCATCGCCTCCATATAGCGTCAAAAATCCATTTCCAAGATCTTCTCTGTTGCAGTGAATTTTCCCAAATCCAGCTTTTTCAAAAATCTCTTTCATTTTCAGGACTTTTTCTTCCCATACATCTGAAAATTAGATTCAAAGTTTGGTACTAGGATTATTACAAACGTGCATAACACAAAATTTTAACAATTCCATCTGTAGAAGATTTGTTCAAAACATTGCGAAAATGTTTCAAAAAAAACCAACAACTAGAATTTAATTTTTAATATGTTGATCTTGGGTATGGGGCTATTCTCTTTAAGTACAAACTAAGAAAGAAGTTGAAGGTATCCCTAAATTAGCCCTACTTTTGGCCAATCTGGACAAAAATTGCAAAGAGTTGCAAATTGGTTGCACGTTGTGTCCTGCTAGCCATAAAAATATTGGGGACTATGTCGTCGAGTCGGGCGATGAAATAATGAGCCGGGAAACATGTTGGGAACTTTGGCATGGACTCGCAGGACTTGTAAATAGCTGTATGCGGGGAAGCCACACAAACCTGTCCAGATCTTCAGGAAGTAGAAGTATCTAAGTTGTAACAAAGTTGTAACAGGGTCGGTACAAAGTTGGGATCTCGATCCTGCAGAAAATAGAGCAATTTGAACGATTTTTCCCACAAAAATCTGGAGCTATTTGCTGGGAGTAATATTCAGCCAATTAGGCTAGAGGGGAGGTTGGTTAGTGATGGGGGTTGGTAGAGAGATCTGGGCACAATCTACGCGCATCAGTATCTACGGCGTGCATTGGGGGAACATAATTTACAAACACTTTTAGAGAAAGTTGATATATGTTGAGTCTAGAAGCACTGGTTACACATAACATTGGAAAGCTGCGTAATCTAAATGACAACCTCAATGCCATGCAAAAACGGCATCATGAAGAAACTTCCTGATGGCTCAGAACGGATTTTTGGCATTGAAATTAGAACTGATTATGCAGACCCAATCTATATTTTCAATGTTTATATGATATCAGCGTTACCTAGCTGCTATATAACTGAACTAGATGAAATCATCGACAAGTTTAAAGAATGCGGTACAATAATAGAGGCCGGTGAATTTAATGCTGAGCCAGAAAGGAAATCAAATAAACATTAAAAGACATCCTCACAGCAATCAACGATGGCAGGCTTGACCCAACATCCATTAGTGACTCAGGGACTAGAACATCCCTAATTGATCTCTTCCTCAAAGACAAAGCTGATATTGTAACTCACTATGCAGAGGTTGATAGGAATCCATTAAATACTGCTGATCATCAAACCGAGACCTGTTTGTGTCAAATGTTCCCAGATATCTAAAGCAAAGATGAGGGAATGCTACACCAAGCCTCTAGAAGAGAAAGCAAAAATCTTACTTAATAAATGGATTCATCAGTGAAATAATCAACATTACCAAAGAAAATCTTCCTTGCAAAAGAGACAGAAAACATCAAAAAAGAGAGGAAGTTGACTGTGCATACAAACAAGCTGGTTTAAATGGAAAGAAAACATCACAAACCCAGAGAACCCTCAAACCCCATCTGGAGAGAGTACCGTATGCGGAAAGTAAAAAACACTTCCGTAAACAACTTTGAAGGGCGAGAGCTAAAGAGAGGGAGAAGAAATACATGAGGATACAGAATGCACAGCCAAATAACACCAGACTCTTCCATATCCATGAACTCGTCAATGAGAACAGGAAAACTAGGGAAGCCAACACAGACAGGATCTATGTCAATGATGAAGTGTATGCTGGTGAGATGATCCTTGAGGGCTGGGCCCAATACTTTGCTAACTTAGAAACCCCAGTGAGATGTCAGCATCCATGTCCAAGAGATATTAAAAATTACAGAGGAGATCAACAATTGCTTCGAAAGTGAAGAACCGGTCCCTGGTGTGATATCCGCTGGCACTATAATTCCAATTCACAATAAAAAAAATTAAAAAAAGACAGATGGCAAAACAGATCCGAAAGGCTACAGGGGTATCACACTCTCAACTTTTGCCAAAGTCATCGAAGCTGTCATTAAAGAGACTATAACCCCAAAACTTCAGGTATGTACTGGATCATCTTCAAGGTGGTTTCCAACAAAACAAATCATGTGTCCAAACGGCAACATCGTTAGAAATGATTATCCAAGTCGGAGAGCTACTAGAGCTACTGATATACATGTCTTCTTTTTGGATGCATCCAAGGCCGTTTACGTTGTTAACCATGAATGCCTCTTGTATAAATTATACCAGGTGGGTGATGAAGAAAGGATATGGCTATTTACACAAATACTACTATGCAATGTCAAGTGCTGTTTCCTGGGAAGGAAATCTGAGCAATTCCCCACCAAGGAATGTGTAAGGCAAGTGGGTGTTTTATCGCCGCTTCTCTATAGGCCTATTGTCTATGTGGATGGAATGACCTAGCTCTTGCTCAGAGCTGTCCACTACCCTCTGCAGTACAATCAAAAGTGTGCTGAAAAGACAGCTCTTGAATACACACATCTGGTTTGTTGAAATCATGACAAAGCTTGGTGGCTCTCAAAATACTGCATACAGAGAATAATTAGAGAATAACTACTGAGAACTAAATCTCGTTTCTCAATTCACAGCAGGGGCTACCTGGCTCACACTTATGCCAAGCACCCTGAAGCACTTTGTACAAACTCATTAGCAAAAGATAAATTTCAAAATTTGTTCAAATTTTGTGGTGTATATATTTTCACTATAAAGATTAAACTCCAAATGTGACAAATTGAAGTATATAATTTATTTGATATTGGCCTACAGTCACAGTGACTTACTTATAGGTCAATAATTACACAAAGCAATCAGATATGATAACTTTATGAACAACACTTTCAGTAGTGAATTAGCATTGCTTGACTAAAATAAAAATGGCACTTTTGTAAGTTGATTACAGTGGCTTTGGGAGAAGACCTAAACTTGAAGCTTGGGGGTAAATGTGCTATTGGTGTGATTATAGAGACAAATTGGTTTAGATTGTGGTCAGATAAGTAATTCATTTGGGAGTGATCAAATCTCAATCCAGTATACTAGTTCCCTTCGCCCAGCCAGCGCGCTACGCGCGCTGGCTGGGCTCATTGCTGGGTCCGTGAGAGGGGCGGTCTGTGGGAACGGTACTAGTTCTAGGAATGACCAAGATACTAAGAAGATCAAATCTGGGTGTGATGGTAAATGGATCATACATGTATGTGGTGATCTTAGCCTTTGCTGATGATATAAATCTGCCTAAATGCTGATAACCAAGCAGAACTGCAGTCAGTGCTGGAAATAGCAACAACATATGCTAAGAACTGGGCTTATAAGTACAACGCCACAAAAAGTGTATACATATGTTTCAACTCTCGTAAAGATACTGTCACAGAGTGCAACTTAAACCTTGATGCGGCCAGCATAGTTAAGAGGGATCATCATATCTACCTTGGAGTGACCTTCAGGAGCAATAACTCCCTAACCCTGGAAGATGTGACGAAAAAAGCCATGCTTGCAAGAAGAACCCTGTATAGTCTCACAGGAGCAGGTCATAGATCATAAGAGCAGGCACACATGCTCAAGGAATTCCACCTTCAATTACCATATGCACCTGTGGAACACTGGTGGAACACTTACTGCTTACCAAGGATCATGGTATTGAAGCCTCCATCATCACCAACTCTTGCTGTACAGAACTGAATAAGAATCAAACCCTTATCATGAAACAAGTCCTGGGACTCCAAAGACAAAACTCTGCTAATGCTGTTGCACATGTACTCACTGGGACAAAAACCATATCTGCAAAAATCCAGGAGCAAAAAGTCCTCGAGTCAACTTCTGCAAGATAGCTGGCCATCAAACAAACACTGTGGAGAAAAGGTTTGCTGTACTATAACATTCTAAGGAGCAGTAAATCCCAAGAAATGGTGTCTTGGAGAGATCCATTGGACAGCTGAACATCTTAGCAGGCCTACCAAACTCTTCCTACATTCTTCTTGAACACCCACATAAGGTGGCATTTCATGAGGTGGGTCAAAAATGTGTTACATGGTCAAAATGGTCAAAAAAACAATTGTTTGATATGATGTTGATATTATTGATCTCTTTCAATTCAAGTAACTTTTTAGCCAAATATCACTTTTGTTTTGGCATAATGGACTAATTACGGTTAATTACTCCATAGACCGCAATGCAAACTGTAATTTTCAAATGTGTTTTACTCAAAATTGCCCGTTTTTACTAAAACAAGTCATAAATTGGAATGATTAATGGTAAACAGTTCATTTTTTCAGGATTTGTTTTAAACACTTTAATAGTTACTGTGATGCATTAAACTTGAAACATACCCCTTAGGGTCTTGCTGTTAATGACCTTCAATTAATTAGAGGCGGGCTATACAAGGGGAGAAAATGGCACATTTCAAATCATTCTGTCTAGACTCTTATTTGATGCAGCTTGATCCCTGAACATTTTGACACCAAATTTGTCAAAATTGGACAAAAAATAAGCAAGTTCTGCCCAAAAAACTGATTTGAGGGGGGAGGGGGTCTGAGGAAGGTCTAACAATGATAAATTTGCCAATTACTGTAATTATATACCAAATTTTAGCCATGTTGGTGACTATCTAAATGTATTTGAGGTCACAGAATCCATTTGTGAATGTTCCAGCAGTGTCAAACCTTCCAAAATGGCGATATTGTCTCAATTTGGGTATCTACCGCATCCGTAGGCACCGCATCCTTAGGCACCACCACCCTTGTACTGCCAAGTTCAAACCATTGTCTCTCCTAAATTATGTAACCCATGAAGACCAAATTACTGCCACAGATAGCAAAAAGTGTAAGCTTTTAAATGAGACATTAAACAAGTCAATAGGCCAAGGAATAGTGAATTTACATCAAATTAAGTTCGAGAACCCACGAAAAAATGTAACAACACCACCTTTTTAGCATACCCACCTAATGAAATGCCACCATAAACAACATATCTGGAAAAAAGTAATAAATGGTGCCATCTTGAGATCTGAAAATGTAGCCCTGATGTGCTAAGTCGATAGCAAACCTACACTTGAAATGCTTCATGGATTGCAAATTGACATCAGTAAACCAGCTCTCAAACCAACAAGTCATCATTGTCAAGCAGGACCATCACAGAGGCTAGGCTTAGGGATGAAAGCTAGACTGATCACAAGAACCTACCCAGTATTAAAGGTGTCCAGTCACATCGACCGATTTCCATGTCGACAGGTACCATCTCGACTGATTTCTATCTCGACCGATCTACCATCTCGACCGATTTCCGTGTCGACCTATTGGCCATCTCGACCGATTTCCGTGTCGACCTATTGACCATCTCGTACGATTTTTTAAACATTATTTTATGGTGCTTTTCTTTTTTCCATTTCACTTTTTTATGTTTATATTTCAATCACAATAGGTCCAACGATAGCAGT
>JXSR01S057602.1:45510-64390 GCA_000969725.1 Ophiothrix spiculata | reverse complement strand
TTTTTCGCCTGATGGAAAGACCGGTAACTTGGTAACGTAAAACAGGGTTGTTGTTTTTTTGCCTGATGGAAAGACCTGTAACTTGGTAAAACCTACTTGTTGCTTATTTTTTGTCCATACCAAACGAATTGTACAAATCAACATTTTACCATTGTATCATAGCTTCTTCACTTTATTATGATGTTTTGAAAAGGGGATTATCAGAAAGGCAACCACCACTGATGAAAGTTTTTGATAGTGTTGCCCTTTGTCATGGTATGGTTTAAGTTGTTGTTAAAGCTTGTTTGACTCCTTATTTGAACTGATGGGATTCCTTGTAGCAAATTGTAATGTTTTCTTTCAATCAAATTTTATGACCAGTTAATGGTGTCAAGTTACTTGAAAACCTATGAATTCTAGAAACGTTTTAGACATATTTTTTGAATTTGAAGTTATCAGATATAAGAAAACTGACCTCACATTTTGACCCTCATTTGCTTCTAAACAGAAAACTACAGTGTAAAATTTAGTTCCTTTTCATTTTGATACACACCACATTGCTGCTTATGTGAATATCTTATAACTTTTTGGAACATTGAACATATGGAAATAAAAGTAATCTCGTTGCAACAGATAGAGCAGTCCAATCACAACTGTATTTTTCCACTTTGTCTGATACAGGACTACATGGCAGACCATGATCAGCAGTACCTTATAGAGCTGGATGCAAACAAGTCTGCGGGGATCCTATTCAGAGAAACAATGATGAAGCTCAACACCTTTGTCCTGCGAAGAGCAGCCGTCCCAATGCGTCTTCAAAACCAAGACGAGGAAGAAATCCCGGAAGACATCGAGTCTGAGGAGTTGATGAGGACGCTGGCTGGTAACTGCATGGTAGCACCACGGTATAGATGGAGGCGGTCAAAGTGGGCTAGGGCGTGTCCGGTGGAATTGCAGAAAGGCAATGTGGTGAACGGTAAACCAGAATATGCTGTTGGGTAAGAGATTATCTATTTTAGTGTTTTTTCTTATTTATAAAGCATTCATTGCTGCCAATTAACGCTTGAGGCTAACTTCATTTGTGTGAAAGTACAACAGATTTAGAAAAGATTTTCCATCTTCTATCGTGAATGCCAATGGAAAGGAGTTTGGATGGATTCAGTTTAGTTACTGAAACTAATTTGGAATTAAAGTACATGTACATGTGTTGCCAAACAATGGCACACCACTGGCATAAACTACTCTGCTGGAACACACACACTGTGGAAATCCATGAACTTACAGCTCTGAGTAAAACTGACTCTCACTGAGAAATCTCACAATGTTTACATCTACGACATGTAAAGAATATGTATCTATAGATTGTCAAGAGATAGAAGCGCTGTGAAATTCTCTGACTCTGAAGGCACAATAAATGCATAATGACTGTTATTGAAAAATCCATGATCCATTCCTGGGCACTCAAGTTTGGTTTGGGTAGAGGCATGCCGCATGCGACTGGGATATTTGAAATGCCATCCATTAAAATACCAATTTTGAGAAGGTGATACATACATGTATCAACTCTCCCAAATTTTGAGTCAAGTAGATACAAAAATGCATTTTTTTTTCAAATAATTGTGGTAATTTGGATTAATTTTCCCAATTTTGTTAAAAAAATGCTAAACTATTGAGCCATCTAAAAATGTTTTGACAATTTTGAAAAAAAAAGACTTCAAAAGTACCAAATACCAAAGAGGGTTTTGATTTAGATACCAGACCAGCCTGATTTGGCTGCTCATGTTTGCGGTACATCCCTATAACTACTTGTTCCAAAATGTAGAAGTTAATAATGGATAAAATGTGTTTTCTTTTCAGGTTCCTGGATAAAATCTATGTGATGTCTGGTCCAGAACAGATGGAACTGTTTCTGAAGAACCCACGGCCGTACCTTATTAGCCCTCAGCCCAGGCCACCTTGTAAACTTTTTGTTACTGGCCCACCGCTATCAGGGAAAACAACTATGGCATTCCTGCTGGCACAGAAATTCAATGCACGAGTAAGTGGTATATGATAGCTGTTAGCCTGAGGAACTGGTGCTTGTTTGTGTTTTTATCTTTCAAACCTCTGCTTTTTAGACCTTAACCGTTTCAGCGCGGAAGGCGGCTGTGGCCCCCGAAATGAACATTTTTTATCATGACCAACTTTGTCTGACCATATCTCTACTAATACTAGGTTTTATGAGGAGTTCTTGTTATGTATATAGAAAGAGGAAATTATGAACTTTTACAATATAGCAAGCATCAATTCATTCTCAATTTTTTCATATCATTTTATATAAAATTATCATGATAAAAGTAGAATCAAAATTTCTTCTGTGGAGGGAATTTTCGTTGAGGTTAATTGTTATGCTAATTGAGGACCTTTGCAACCAATGCCATTGACCATAATAATGAATGGGTGTCAATAAATCAATACATGATTTCTTGGTATAAATAATAGGCATTACAGATTGAATTATGTTGTGTGTGGAAATTGAGAAGTTGCTACAGAAAATTGTTTTTACTTTTTTCTTTCCCAAATTTTACTTATAAAAAACCAATTAAATATAAAGTTCATAGCATGACAAGAATAAGCATTTCATTGTTTATAAATGTGTACAGAATTATTATCAATGATGCTGTTAATCATGGGAACTGGTAAGTTGAAAAAAATAGTGACAATCTCAAAACAATCCAGCACTGAAATAGTTAAGAATAACCTTGACAAATGAATAAAATATGCACAGGATGATTTGAGCTGATCAAATTGTACATCTTTGTTTAATTATGAATAAAATTGCATAAACCATAACAGTAAAATGTGTTCTCATACTATTGTATTGCTTTGTTTTAAGCGGCTTTTGCAGCAAATGAATACATCTTTAACAGTCAGAATTAATTGAGATGTAGTAGCTATATCTGAGCTAATTTGCACTGATTGCAATGGTAAATTTGCTTTTTCCCGCCAGTGAGTCTTAGGTGCGCATAAGTTGTTTGAAAATATTGACTCTTAACATGTATTTGATACTTGTATTGGTTCTCAATATTCATTAACTTTATTGCCCTTAATTATAAAATGATAATTTATCAAGCCAATGTTTTGTAACAATAAAATTTCTTAGTGATGAGCTTATGTGATTGGTAGAAAAAAGTTTAGGCCTACATGTTATAGCTTTCCTGAGATTTCCAATGAATTATGAAGAGGTCTATGATTTTAGCCAGAATAACAATTGAACAAAATGAATGATATGATTCTACATGTGATTCTACATTTTGATCTAGAAAGCTTGCAATAAGTAAAATATATCTCAAGCTATTGTGTCTTGTTTACCCACAGGTTCTGGATGTCAACGTGCTCATTAAACCCAAGATGGAAGCACACAAAGCCAAGCAGGTTGAGTTACACAAACAAGAAGCACTAGAATCAGCGATAGCTACAGTACAAGCCAAGATCAGAGAGAAAGAAGAAAGTAAGTGAAGATCAGGACAAGTTATCACTAAATGGTGTACTTTACTTTTTAAACAATAAACAAACACAAAAATTGTCCTGAGTTAACCAATTATTACATGAATTTGATATTGATTGAATGACATTTTATAATGTTCTTACCAGTTTCTCTGAATTTGAATGCTTGTTTTTCTCTCTCCTGAAACGTGTGTCTATATTCCCATTCAGGCATAATAATCCTCACGATTTGGCAGAAACTCCTGCTAAAATGTTGTCAATATTGGCAGGCAACTAAGCCTGGTTTGAATCATTTTTAAAAATGAATTTGTTTCAAAACTTTATAATCTAATAGGGCTTGTGTGACGCGATACACACTATGTACGCACACTCTGTGCTCTGTGATGCTGGTTGCAATTGGTTGAAAAAACAAAACAAAACAAAATCAACTGTAAGTCGTGATGTACTTCTTACCAGAATTTGACATTTGGACACAATAAGCATAATAACGTTCTTGCCACATGGTATTATGTTATAAATTGAACAAACATTTGAGAATATTTTATTTTGTTTTACAAGTGACCGGTCAATGTAAATTTCCCTCAGAGATTGCAGATGCGATGTATGAAATTTGCAGGAAGAGACGTCATTTGCAAGTCTACCGTATTTTCATGCCTGTCGTATCTTTTTTCATCAAGCTGTAATGTGAACCCTTTAAACCCACAAAACAAAATGTTACATATTCATAAGGTTTTATCCAGAACACCTTTGCTTGTCTCCTGTGAATAAGAGCTTTGTTTGGAGTTTCGTTTACATGTGAACCTCTCATGTAAGTCTGTATGATACTTTTATTACCGTATGGTTAGTTTGTAAGTAATAGTGGCTCATTTTGGTGTCTGAAACCTTTGTCACATCTACGAAACAATATGAACAATTATTTTTACTTTAAAAATCATAGTGATTGCAGAATCTTCTGAGAATGAAGAAGGAGACGGTGATGGAACAGTGCATCCTTCAGATGGCACGGGTAATTTACCATCATGATCAGCACATTGACATATTGCACATTTTCATTTCACAGTTGTTGTTCAGCACAGCTTTCAGATGGCATAGATAATCCATAGATAGGAGATCCTAGATCTTGATAGTACCTTTTGCCTTGTGCCAGGGGCTTAAATTTGTGATATTCAGGTCCTTGTTGACTGTAAACAGGTGCAAAGATTAGGTTGTGCTATAGATAAAGTCGGGAGGTACCGGACTCCCTATACCTGGCCTCCATGTGTAATGGTGTCGTCCGAAAAAATGAAAGGTCATACAAAATATCATGAGATGGGCCTATGGGAGTCAAAAATTTCAGAAGTGTCCGATTTTGTCAAAATGGGCTCAAATAGGGGTATTCCAGTCTACTTGAGTCCTGCCAAAATCAACTTCAAGTGCAGCAATTCGGTTGTGCAAACAGAAAAACTACAGATTCATATACTATTGATGCTTCCAATTAATGGTTCGCAAAACTGAACGCACAGATGAAAGAATAGTGCCAAGTCTAGTATTTCCTCTCTAGTCATATTGGTTGTGCATAATTTGAAATGTTCAGTAAGCATAGATGTGTTACTGGTACCCAATCTGTTTTTGCGCCTTGATTTATCCAGCATGTGGTAAATATATGATCAACATGCTTGACGCAAAAATTGTGTGTATGTAATTCAATACCCCTATATCATGCACTTATCAATCACAGGTTTGGTGTGTATCATCATTATCAAAAATCCCATTTTTAGTTTCATGCCATCCATGCCAGAATAAATGGCATAGATTATAGGATCTCTCTATTGTGAGTTAGTTTTCACCACCATATGGCACCTCTGTTCTGCACAGTATTTCATTTCACATTCTTGGTACTACAAAAACTACAAAAAATTACATTACAGCAATTATCTGTAGTATAACACTATAGGCAAAAAACATAGTTTATTGGACAGTATAAACAGAAATTCAGAGTATAGGGCCCCATTGTTTGTAAATGCAACCCGTATCATGGATTGTTTAATTTGTCCAATAAATTATTGTTTGGCCTATAACAATATTATGCATATTGTTCACTTCATATTTTACTTTTATCCAGCACTCGGTTTGAATGAATGACATGGGGTCATGGTGCACATCATTCACTTAATCACTATTCACAATTCTTTAGCTACTTTTTTGCAATGGATTAGTTTTTGATGAATTTATTCATATAAATGCTTATAAATATTGCACTTTTTTGCTTTGTGCTTTGCTTTTGCTTAGGAGTTTCTGAAGCAGAACGTACAGAAGCAGAGGGTGAAGCAGAGCCAGCGTCTGAAGGTATACCAGCTAGAGTGTAGTTAACTCTTAACTTTCTTTATACAGCTTTTTCTCTACTACAGAGCTGACTCTGATATGCACTCTGAGACGATTCTTACATCTTGCATTTTGCCATTTTTATTCAACAATTTCAGTAGAAATGTTGCTAATTCCAAACACCATAATCAAACATTTACTGGTTGATTTACTAGAAGTATCCAGGAATGCATGTTTAATGATTTTGATGCCCAAACACCATGTGCATTTTATAGTGTGAAAAGAGCAATATAAGCACATTCGAGTCTATTATGAACAACAGAGGGCGTTTAGAAGTAGCAACATCTCTTCATTGCATTCTGTTGTAGTGACACTTGTTTGCAAATGATATTTTTAGAAAATACCTAGGTTTATAACAAGAGAGGTTTTGAGTTAAGATTCACGGGATCATCAGAATGTATTGTTTAACAAAGTTCGTCAAAGAGATAAATCAGCAAGCTAATGAGTTATCAATATATCGACCTGATTTGATACATAAGCCATTCATTCTGTGGCAATCAACAATAATATATTACTTATGTGTGAAAAACATTGGAACTTACAGGTTTCCTATTGATAAAAAACATTTTGATTGTGCCTCGATCTTTGGCTCAGTAATTCAAGTTGAGAAGCTCATGTGTCAGCATCGCAAATGGAGCATATTCTGCTTTGACTGCAGCCAAAGTGTACGATATTTATTACTTGGCTAGGAATGTCACACACCGTGCCAACATCAAGTTTTGTTCAAGCAATCTGATTGTATCAGCTGCATTTACCAGGGCTCTAAAGCCTACATGTGGGTCTACACTAACACTAACTCTACCAGACAACAAAATGTCACAAAAACTAAGAAAATTGTGTTAGTCTAAATATGTCATAGACAGGAGTTATAATCACAAATTCGGCTTGACATAGTGATAATGGGATTTGGGTGCAAGAGGTCCCATGTTCGAATCCAGGTGAAAACCCACAATTTCTAACTTGCTGATTTTTGTGGAAAAACATGTTAATGGAGAATTGGTGTAGGAGTTACGGTTATATAGGGACTAAGGGCTCAAATTCACCCTGTACAAGACACTGATTTCTGAATTCTGCACATATCTTACCAGTACTGTTTAGCCACCGAGAGGCGTAACTTTACACCACATGCACAGCATTTGTTAAGTGATTTTGAAGTGATCCTTTGGTAGATTGGTACAGCCTTTTTAAACACTACATTTGATAAAAATCACATGTTTGTGATACAAACGGCTAATGCAGTCGTACAATGCTCCTATCCTCAGACTGTGTAAATTGAAACTTAGCTCAGAATCCGTAGCAAAATGCAGTTGTCAAGTAGTATATACACTAGACAGATTTTGTAGATTCTAAATATGTTGTTCTATAGCATAGTGTAGTCATCAAGTAGAGTAAGTTTAACAAATTCATTTTCTTTACTATTAATGACTTTAAGTTATTTTTGTAGACAAGGATTTCACTCTGTTTGATATTATATGGTGCCTTTTGTCAAGTTAAGATTTTGCTTTGTTGGTGTAATATTTCATAAAATTTCAGTATGTTTAAAATTGCCAATTGCTTAAAAATCTCTAGATCTATCAATTGAAGCAGTGATTTGAAAAGGAATGCGTTAGCATATTCATGTAGATAAAATGCATATGAAATAGTAGCTATTTATCATGATAATTTCATCATCTATTTTGAGTTCATTTTATGAATCTCCATGATGACTTTGTTGAGCATCCTTATGTATTCAGAATTTGTTGATATGCATCACATTGTGTCTAAAGAGATGTGCAGTCTTTACTTTTCAAAACACCAATAATAGCTTGTGTAACTGCAGCATTTTGGCAGGCATCGAGTAATGAATTATACCTATATTATAAACTTTGAACGACCTATTTGTGTTTTTATCAACTTTGATCATCTAAAACTTTAAATAGAACTCTCAATGATGTCTTACAGATGCTGGCCAAGTGTCTTTTGATTTTAGAAAAATAATTATTTGGGTGTTTATAAATAAAAGAATGGATCCAAATTATGAAATATGTCCAAATAAATAGGGTATAAAGGTTAGGGTTACAGCAACCGTAGGGGTAGCGGTTATGGTAAGAGAAATGGAGGATGGAAATTGTGAGTGGTTCCAAATTATGAGTATAGGGTTAGGATTATAGTTAGAGTTTTGTTCAAAACCTGTTGGATCCACTCCTATCCATTCAACCCACTTCACATTCGATCTGGACCGATCTGGACCATTCCATTAATTTGAATCCATTCCTCTTTTTAAAACAACAATTGTCATTTAGATCTATTTGCAGGGCCCAAAATAAGGTTTTAGGGCGGGCAGGCAATTTTAGCCAATTTCAAAAGGGCACCAAGGCATTACATGTTAAAGCTGTATTAAGTTTTTTAGGGCACCAAGGCAAATGGTAGGGACACCCACGTTCAAATTGCCTTGTTGCCTTAGGTTATTTTGGGCCCTGTATTTGGCATCAATGTAGATATTGCAACATATTCACAAACCATCATTAACTGCCCAACTCTTCATCACAAAGGTGTTTCTCAGTGTGAAATATATCCAACCATTGATTGTGTAAGACTTCACAGCATCATCACATCACATCACAACATCATATTTCACCCTAAAATCAAGCATTGCACAGTTGTCTAATATTGTTGAATTTTGCACCTCCTTTATACCCCTGCAATCCACCATTTCACGATGCACTCACTTATCCATCAACTCTGTCACCAAATGAAAACAGCTGAGAAAGGAGACAAAGTGACCACCGATTCCGATGACGAGGATAACAAAGGCAAGGAAAGCGATGTTAAGAATGATTCCCAAGGTACCCCTTGTGTACTGTAGTGTGTACCCTTGGTCTGACAATAGTTAGAATCTTTAAATCTTAAACTGTCTTAAACTTTAATTGTCTGTAGTATGTAACAAGAAAACAATTCAAATTGTAAAGGATGGTTACCAAGGTACCTTTAGTGTATTGTGCAGTGTGTAGCCCTTATAATCCTTATCTGCTATTGGAATTTTCATATCTTAAAACTTTAACTGCCTGTAGTATTATCAAGAGATTACATTCCGGCTTGGTGAAAGTGTGTTTGTTTAGACCAAGCTATGTGAAGTTTGGGAACATTTCAAGACTCAACTGGTGGTCAGCCATCCAGAACCAGCTGGTCCGGGGATGGTCAACCCTGGTTGGGTTCTACCTGGTTCGGATGGTCAACCCTGATTGGGTTTTGAAGTCACCCATTAGTGCCTCTTAATGTGTGCTGTAACCAGATGATTTTTATCCTTAACCATTAATATGTTTCTTTAAACTGTATATCTAATTCCTTTAAAAGAGCATGGTCCAATTGTTCAAAATTTGGATTTTGGTTTCATATAAAAGATCACCACTCAAGAGGTCTAAATTTCAAATATCAGTTTAATTGGCCCAACCATATTTTGATTCGACAAGTCACTATTTATTTCATTTCTTCTAATACTTTGCTGTATAAATTGATTACAGTTGAAACAATTGGACCATGTTCTTTAATAACTGTATAGCATTTTCATAGAACGCCAATGGGCAACTAGTCTGTTCTGTTTATGTTCTATAACAATAAACCTATAATTCTCAAGACTTTATTATCCGTATGCATGCTATATTGTTTGAACTTTCCAAAGACAGTACCGTAATTTTATTTAGGTATTTTAATACTATTCAAGTACAGAACTGATTTGTTTCTGTTGAACTATATACTCCTTGTTTGTTGTAGCTATTATAGACCCCTTGAACAATAGTCATATGTCTGCAGTCAAGCAAAAACAGAGTTTGTAAAGTTAGCCTATAGGTTGATAGTTTTTGTGTAGTTAGCTTTTGTGTTTAGCTAGTATTTAAATTCAAGTTATTGAACAATGACTTTAACAGTTTCCTTGTTTTTCAAGGTGATACAGGCACAGAAAATGATGGGCCTAATGTCAGAGAAAACATTGAGGTTAAAGGTCAAAGTGAGGAACTAGCAGTAGAAGGTGAAAAGAGATGAGTTCATCATAGAATGCCATAACCTCCGTATCTTCTTCATATTTTGCATCAATCATAGTGACCATTATAGAGTGATATCATAGTAGTTCCTGCACTCTCCCTCTGACAAGTTCATTAGTATTTGTTTAGAATACTCTGCATATTTGGAAGATCCAAGGCAAAAAGTAGCCCAGCCGATTGAGTACTTTTTTCCCCCAAAATGATTTCTTACTATGACTGAATTGGATATTGCTAATGTCCTGTTATTGTCCCTGAGTTTCGAAAGTGGACTATTAAATGGGCACTAGCTGTATGGATCGATGTCCGATGTCAGGATGTATGTGAACCATTCTTTGGGGTAGTCACAAATATCACAAAACTTTGCATGCAATTTTTTAAACTTGAACATGGAATCAGTTTTGTCAATGGTTGCATATAGGAATGATAAAATGATCCTATCGGAACCAGAATATTCTTTATTCCAAACATTTAGTAGGACATACAACTGATAAATTTCAACACACTTGAGCGAAAGCATACAAATAGCACTTAAACACTACTTGCCAACTTGTTTGAGCTACTGGGTTAAATTAAAAAGCAGAATTCAAATCTTGCCTAAAGTTGGAAGGTCAAGGTATCATGCTTATCCTGTTATGATAACCAAAACTATAAAAATGCTCAAGTTCAAGAAAGAAGCAACATTTTGTGACGTATGTGACATATGGAATAAGAATGGCCCATATGTTTGGGTGTGTGTTAGTGTTAAAAAATGTTTCCCCTGTACATAACTAGTCACTGTAGCCACATACTTTTATGGTATTTGGACATAATCATCACTGGGTAGGGGCACACAAATTATATTCTAGGGTCATTGCATGCATATATATAATTGATCTCTGTATCCAGATAATTTCATGGGACTCCTGGCAACGTTACAAATATGGAGTCTGATTTTGGAAGAAAGATGGATGCTTTTAACTGCATATATATCCCCTTTTACAATTAAAGTGTAGAGTCTGGCCCAATCGCATCGAAAGAGAGATGGGCAAATCGCATCGAAAGAGAGATGGGCACTCCGACCTGTGCACATTGTGACGTACGTGTTACATAGACAATAAACTTTGTTCTGCTTAGTGATCATATCATTGCCTTGTGTATGGCATATGTTTCCTATGACCTGCTTCACAAATTTATAATAAACATGTTCATTCTTGGTGCTACCAGGTCATAGGAAACATTTGCCGGACAAAAAGCCACTAAGCAGAACGAAGTTTATTGTGTGTGTAGTGCATCACAATTAGGAATAATGGAAAACGAAACAGGGCACATGCCATATGGGAAACAGCCTATGGATACTCCCTGGGAATGATACATTACCTTATAATACTTTTTATTTATCTTTTCCTTTTCTCTATCTTTTCCATATTGAGGAAGTTGCTTTGAAACACTTCAATATTTTGTTTCAATATGTATCAGTAGAGACATGAAATATCAATAGTCATTGGGTTGAGCGGTGCGCATTGTGTCCTTCATCAAAATTGTCCCCATTCTGCTTTGGTCAAAAAAAAAAGAACTCTGTCTCAGGTTCCTTAGGCCAAAAACCCTAAGCGCTACGCGTTTTTTTTTCTTAGTCAAAAAGGGCTATGCGCACGCGGAAATCTTTTTTTTTTATTACGTTTTTAGGTCACTCCTTTTTTTTCGGCCAAATTGTTGCTTTTTTTTTCTCTCGATGTAAGAAAAAAACCAAAAAACCCCCCCAAAAATCTCCTGAAAACCTTAACAAAAAGAGTTCTTTTTTTCTTTGGCCTTATCTAAATGCAAGTGTAAAATGGGCAAGGTAAGGACTGCTTCAAAACTCAAACAGCGGTTGACTGCCCGGAACCGCTAGTTCTGGCCAGTTGCTAGTATTTTGAACAATTGCAACCTCCTTCCAGGCGGTCAACCGCTGGTTGAGTTTTGAAGCGGCCCCTAACATCATTCTTCATTACTGAGAAGGTAACAGGCTTACAGTATATGAAAGAGGTGTATGTGGCAATTCGCTTGCAGTATTTAGAATACAAGAGTGGATTTTGACCCATTTGTGTTGAAAGAGAGATGAGCACTCCAACGTCTGCACACACTGACCATGCTCTTTATCTTTATATTACCTTTAACTTAATGTTTCTTTATTTAGTTCCATCTTGAGGTGTTGCTTTGATAACATAAATCATTTTCATCATACTCCTCATTGTGGTAGTCAGGAGTGTTACAATTATAATCAACATGTACCATGATCTTGATTAATGTCCTTCAAGGCCTGCATGGTTACTTTTATCACTTGGTGTCTAAACTAAAGCTCCTTTTTTAAAATCCCAGAATCGATCTGTAATTCAACAAGTTTATCCCTCGACCCAACCTGTAATATTAAATCCGACCAGCAAAACTATGCCTAGACTCAAAAGTATTGGGGAAAATGTGCCCTGATCTGGTTACAGACCGGCACAGTCCAGAAAAATTCTCTGCAGGATTTCAGTGTAAACATCTTTTGTCTATATCAGTGTTCTTTGTTTGGTATTTGAAGATTCTATAGCATATACTAATGCAAAAATGATCATGTTGCATGTAAATCAAAGTCTTGTTGTACACCGACACACTGCTAAATTAATTGGATAACTCATCTTGTGAATCAAATCAATAATCTGCCTTATGGTTTATTCAGAGTCTTGACGATATGCATCGATCGATGCCCATCGACGCGCAGTCTTTACACGCACAACGCATAAGGAATAGCGCGTGTTAAAGACTGCGTGTCGATGGGCATCGATCGATGCATATCGACGGACTCTGAATCCACCATTAATCAGCTCTTTTTCACAAGGTGTATCATGTTCATGAGTCAGTCAAGTGCACATGCACATGACCATGAACAAGTCATATGATCATTGTACACATTTGAGACCTCTCAGTGTAGGAAGCTGATTTGGATAAACATTTTATTTAGATGCAAAAATGAGTTATCCAGTTATTTTAGTAGCGTGACTATATATATATATTATTGAAGTGCCATTTTCTGTCACACTTTATTTCTGTGCTTAAACCTAAAATGTTTGGCCCGATTTTTCAATTTAAAGGTATGGGGTCAATTAATTCATTTGACTTGATAATGTAAAATTAATGCAGTTTGTGATTTTCTTTGGATTTGTCAACAGAACCCAAGGGAGAGCAGAAAGAGGAAGACGGTGATACAACAGCTAAAGAAGGTAAGCCATAGCATTCATCCAACTATTTCTCACTTAAATTCATTTAATTGTTTTACATTAATAGATATTTTATACTTTGAGAACAATGAGTTCCATTACAGCAATTAAAGCAATAAGAATTCTTGAGGCTAATCGCCAAGGATAACCCAAGAAAGCCTCTAATGAAGCTTATTTCCATTGGGGTCCAAGATCTTTCTTTAATTAAATCAGTTTTGGATGCAGGAGGAAGACTGGAGTACCCAGAGAAGAACCTGCGGAAGCGAGCATGGACTGAAAACCAAATGCACATGCAGCCCCGGGACCGAGAATCGAACCCGGGACTCAGTGGTGCAAAGCGAGGGAAATACCGCTGCGCTAACCCCCTTCCCCTAATTATGGATGATAAATGTTAGATATTACCAGTTGATGTAATTCCCATTCCAGAGTTGTTAAGAAAATTTAAAACAATACAGAAAAGTTCCTATCTTTATTAAAAATGTTCCTATAATTAAAATCATTAAATTTCCTACAAAACGAATCTGCAGGGTACGACTATGCAGCTACAACTAAAATGCACTGTGCATTTCTTGATTTGTTGATGTGTTTATTGTGTTTGGATGTTTGAGTTATAGGAAATTTAACTCTTTCACTCCGGAAAGCGTGCATGATTGAACGGAATTAATTTATAAAGTAAAAAAGGCGAAGTAAATCGGAAATTGGCCTGTAACTGCATGATACAAAGAGGTATCTAGCGCCATCATCAATTTTGATAAAAAGAATAATCCTGGTGATCTACAGATATCATAAGTGAATTTTCTGCGATGCTCTGGGCGGCTTTCTGTCCAAATAGAGCGCTTTGTGAAAAAAAAATTCTGGAGCGAAAGAGTTATCGACTTAATAATAACTGAATTGAGATCTGATCTTAATTTGACTGTAATAGGTCAAAAGTCAATTAACAACAAATTTATCTACACAGGACAAATAAGGCAGAAATGCTTTTGATGATTTATAAACATTCAAACAAATTGATCTTTAATAAAGTGGGAAATTTGATTACTTCCCATTTAAAAGGGTATTGGCGAAGTTCAGCATCATCCCCAAACTTTCCCCCAAGCTTTTTGAGATTTTTGCATAATTTGAAGTATTAGCGGTAATAATGACAGCATGCAGAGTTTCATTGTCAAATTGAAACCCTATATATCAAAATATTTAGATATTCTATTATTTTTAATAACCGTTGTCGACAACGATGAATATTGCCCCCTATAGTTAAATTTTTAAAATTTGACTTTTCAGGAGATCTATTGCAAACTCAAAATTTGACAGTTATTTTCTAACATATTAAGTGTAAATCATCCAAAAATAAAATTTCAAAATTTTGTCCAGTACCCCTTTAAACATGTTGAAAATATTCTTGTTCAGAAGTAACTTTTGTGAAAATTTTATTTAATAATGTTCCTAAATAGCTTTATAAAATAGAGCCCAGTTAATTGCATGATTAAATATTGCACAAATGAGTATTTAAAAGACACAATTCATGGTCAACATGGTCTAATAAGCTGAAATCAGGATTTGTATAGGTTCGCAGAAACATAAGGCCTGAATCATGGTTTTCCTTCCTTTTTCGCTTCTGGAGATGTAAAACAAACAAAATATTTCGTTAAATGACATTTATAAAGTCTTTTAACCATGTTACGTAGTTACAAAATCAGGAAAATCCAACACCGAGTTGACAAAGACATGAAATTGTACATTCTCATAGGCATCGATAAAGTACAAGTTTAATTTGTATAAATTCCATCGGAATGAAGGAAAAAGAGGTATGCTTATATATTGGTCATATCTTGCTTATTTTTCAACCGATTTCTATCATTTTTTCTGCATTTGAAAGTACATTTAATTTGCTTTACTCTAACAACAAGACATTTATAATTTGGTTCTTTTATCAAGGTCAAGGACATCTTTAATCAATGCACAATTTATTTTGATTCACATGGTATATATTTCACCGCACATTTAAATCTAATCAAATATCCATTTCCTAAAGCAACTTTGGATGATAAATATTAAATCACTATCAGTTGATGTTATTCACATTGCAAACTTGTAAAATTTTGAAAATTTTAAACAAACCAGAAAAGTTCCTATCTTTATTTAAAATGTTCTTAACTTTAGGTCTGATCTTAATTTGACAATATTAGGTCAAAGGTCAATTACACACAACTTCATCTATATATACTAAAAGGGAAAAATGTTTAAATTATTCAAATATATTGGCCTTACGTTGGAAAATTTGATCACTTCTAAGTTGAACATGCATGTTCAAAATTGTCTTGTTCTGAAGTAATTTCAGAAAATTGTACTTAAGAATATCGTATATAGCTTTATAAAATAGAGCCCAGGACATTGAAGGAGATGTTGCATGGTCTTGGCCGTGCAGCCCTAGAAGTGCAGGTTACATCTCCAGCATGGTCCAGATATCCCCATTTGTGTAGGCTCAATTTTGAACAACCCAGTCATGCAATCATATATCAGATCACAGCAAGTATAACTCATATCAAGATATCAAGTAGGATATAAATTTTTTAGAAAGTTACCTTATAGTTAGTAATATGTATATGGGATTAATTGTTTTTTGTAGTATGTTCAAATCTTTGTCAGTTTATAATCAGTCTGCGATATAATAGTCCTAACAATTATTCTCAATTTCCTCAGATGACACAACCACCGTGGTAGAATCCACCATCACTAGTTCCCAGCATCCAACAGAGACGACTGTCACAGCAGCGACAGCCATCACAGAAGCAACCAAAGCCCCTACAGAACCAACCATTGATGTAGACATCACACATCCTGAAGTGAAAGCTATGGTTGATGTAGCAGTGAAAGAGGCAGAGAATCAGACTTACACATTGGCTCCAGAGGCATATATTGAGGTGTTGGATGAAGCCATACAGGAGGTGCACAAAGAGCTGAAAAAAAAGAGCCAAAATGGACCGATGTAAGTTTTTGTGACTACTGGTAGACCCTTTATTGAAAAAAAAATGAGTGTTGTAGTGTATGTCTATGAATGTTGTCGATCATCCAGGTTGCTTAAAATAGCAAAACATTAACTAAATCTGGTCAACTGGACTTACTTTTTTGATAGCTACGGTATCGCTCCTCATCCAAGGAGCATCATCAGGCCGTGTGATCTTCTGTCGGCTTGTTGATCCGTGACGGTGTAGAATAGTCACGTGATGAGAGACGTAAAGGAATTTTCTTGATCGCTGGGTCGTATGTGTTGCGAAGATTATGTCTAAGGCCCCTCCTGTGTTAAGGGAAGGTTCCTCCCTACGGACATAGATGGCTTCTTTGACTCCTCTCTCAAACCACTTTTGTTCTTTGTGCAAAATCACAATGAGTAATTGTCTCTCATCACGTGACTATTCTACACCGTCACGGATCAACAAGCCGACAGAAGATCACACGGCCTGATGATGCTCCTTGGATGAGGAGCGATACTGTAGCTATCAAAAACGTAAGTCCAGTTGACCAGGTTGTTTTGCTGTGTTGTAGTGTAGTTGACAGCATCTTTGTGTGTGTGATTCCATTTAACTAGGAGTGAAATTTAGTAATTTAACCATTAATTGTTGAGTTTCTTTCTTTTTTGAAAAGGAGTTTAGTATTTTGTTGAGGCTGTATCTGTGGTCTGTACACAACGTACCACTATTATAAACATGCTTACCATGTGATGCAATCACCATTGAGCTACATTACAATGACAAAGAGGGAATGAAATGAAACATATAACTGATGACACTCCCCTTGGGATGTCGCTAGTATCAAATACATGATATAGGATGCAAGCGGTGCACAGTAAACATTTTTAAATATTTTAAACAGTCTGGTAAAATAAAAGCGGTCAGATTGGTAGCTAAGTTTTTTGGATTATTTTTTCAAGCAGTATACAATAAAAGTTGACTCTTTTTCAAAGAGTCACATATGCCAAACTCATTATGTAAATGACATTTCAATTTTTTGTATGAACTAGTAATTGGTAATAGTTTCCATTTTCTTCTGTTTCATTTCAATACACAGGGCTGGTGGTTGGGTAGTTGATAACTTCCCCCAGACCAGAGAACACATCACCTTACTGGTTGAGAGAGGCCTAGCTCCAGACGAGGTCATCAATCTGAAGGATGGTAGCGATGGTGGAGTCTTCTTGCTGAAACGCTGGTATAAACTGAACAAGGAAGAGGTTGATGAGAAAGCCAGAGTGAGGAAGGAGGAAGAAGAGCAGGAGAAAGCTAGGGTCCTGGAAGAGGCAAGGTAAGTGAAGATATTGGAGGAATAGGCCATTGCTCTCTTGCTTAAATGAATACATAAGTATAATAGTACCTGTTAAGTTTAAGTAACTTGATCATGATGAAGCTCTGGTGAATCGAGTTGTTATTTGCAAGCTTTGATTTCTCAAGCATTCAAGCATTCTGGTTGAAGTTCCGTAAGTGTCGGTAGACTTTGTCAATCTGGCATATTTAAAATAGATATTATAACACTCTTCTTTAATTCAATCATCCATGCACTGCTTAAATAGAGCATAAACCAGGAAGTACAAGGAAGTACAAAGTATTGTTGCAACCACCCACACCCCTGTTTCTATTGAGTATCAAACATCATATTTTAATGTTAGGGGTCGCTTCAAAACTCATCCGGTGGTTGCCTACCAGGTTCTGGGCAGTTCTACCGGAATAAACAATAGCCAACCGCCCAGAACAGGCAGACAACCGCCGGTTGAGTTTTGAAACCGCCCCTTAGACAAATGTGAATGCATTTGACAGTGTGGACACAACTTGCTTTTGATGAACAAGTTATTGGGTAGATGTCGTGAATTTTTGTGCTTGGTTTTAAACATTTTGTCTTTGCATGCATGTTTAACCTATCCATAGTTTCTCATACATAGATAGATATATTTGATTCTACCTCTTTTCCTTGTGTGTGTTCTTCTTAGCCCTGAAGCTCCTCCTGCTACTGCTTCAACTGACAGGTAATTCTTGTGCACAGCCACAATCACATGCACCCACGCCACACCTATATCAACCCAACAAGTACACTCATCACTATATGCTTGCAAAAATCACTACAATAACACATATGCTCATATTATTGAACATTGGTTTAGTTATTGTCATTGTTGTTGCTGATGAATTATGTTGTCTGCTACTGTATTCTTTTGTAAATTACAATGTAATGTGTTGTTTTTGTTGTCAAAGTTGTTGTTTTCCTTTTTATATTTAAACAATAATACCTGCGCACCATTTTTTATGAGGTCATTGTTTAAAATTGGAGGCATTTGTTTTTGGCCAAGGAACTTTTCTACAAAGATCCTGAAGAAAAGTACCAAGGCACAAAACAAATACCAACACTATTATAAGCAATGACCATATTAAAAGATTGTGCAAAAAGGTATAATTTTTATCACTAACCATTTTCTTTTGAATCCTTGATAATTTTGACCATTTTTTAATAGAAATAGGTAAAAAACATAGTTTCAATTAATTTGTTACTTTTTCATCTGCTAAAAATATTGATCAGTCCAAGCACTGCTTCTGCATTTAGTTTAGTCATATATGACCTGCATAAATAGTTGCGTTTATGCGTGCTATTTTCATGAGCATGATGTGAGCAGGTCATCAGATAATGACTGCACAGTTGTTTGCATAAAACTAGAAATGATCTTACTTATTACAAGATTGGATTGTGCTATTACAAACCTACCAACTGTCCCACATTTTGAGGGACAATCCCTCATTCTGATAAATAAAAATATTATAAAAAAGTCCTGAAATCTGAGATGGCCCT
>JXSR01S057602.1:5280-39023 GCA_000969725.1 Ophiothrix spiculata | reverse complement strand
ATATCTGTTATACTTCAAAAGATTCATTAAAAAAACTAAACGACCACAGTGAAAAATGTGACTCCACCACCCTTTTTGGATGTCGAGTTTAAAACGCATGGCCATATATCAAATTTGGTAATTTTCTTTGTTGAAGTCAAGTGTCTAAATAATTTCGAGGGTATAAGGCTATTGAGCAATTTCTTGCAATAATATGGATGTAGTATATTTCTGATCTATGATGCATTCTGTAAAGCATTGGCTATTCTGTAATGAATTTACAAGGTTAGATTTGAAACAGCACTTTTCCTTTCTGCATTTAAGTGTTAAATTAGATTAATGTCTTATTGGGTGTAATTTTTCATCTAAGACCCACAGTAGTAATTGTGTTTTGCTTGTAAATATCTCATAATTTGCACAATTCACACACATTTGCATTGCATTTTGTTTTTATTTCCACTGCACAATAAGGTTTCACAAATGCCCCATCCTCAGTATCCAATGAGCCTGTTGCCCCTGGCAACGAGCCCAGTTCTCTTGGTAATGACCCTGTTGCAATTGGCAATGAGCCCAGTTCTCTTGGCAACGACCCTGTCACCCTTGGTGATGAGGACCCTGTTGCCAAGGAAGACACCATGTCAATCAATGCGGAAGATTTGATTTTAGAATATGAACGGAAATTAAAAGGTAAATTATGCATGATACTGACTGAAAACTCATGTCCATTTCATTGCATGCATAGAAATTTAGACCCATTGCCCGTATTCACAAAAGCTATTTATTCTTACATTAGTCATTCTTGAAGTGAGATAGTTTACAGTTTTTCATTTCATTTCATTACAGTCCAGAACTAAGTTGGATTTCATAAAGCATGGGATAACTAGCCCATGGAATAACTTTACTCTATGTTTGTGAATACCAAATGGAAGAAAGAAAAAGTTATTCCTGGAATATTCCCTTTTGTGAATACAGGCAATTCATTTTATGTGCCGTCCACCTGCATGATTCATGCATCATGTGCATTCTCATTGTATTGCTTTAATTTCTTAGTTTTGTTACCACTTTACCATTTTCAAAGATTTGTCAAAGATAGTTGCATGCATTTGTAGTAATATTTTGTTGAAGATTGGATTTTCATTTAACAGAACCATTGGTTAAACTAACACTAACCTTCTGACAGTTTCATCCGTCACGGTCAACAGACTTCATCGGAGTGATCCTTCTTCCTCGTCTTAATTCCTGTCTTACTTCCGGTGTGACGTAGGTCTTTTGGTGACGTCATCAAGAGGAGAGGATCATAAATGTGACTTAAGTAGTGAAGTCTGTTGACCATAACGGACGAAATTGTCTGAAGGTTAGTGTTAGTTTAACCAATGGTTCTGTTAAATGAAAATCCAATCTTCAATTTATATCAACGAACCTGATGAATCTATTCACAAATATTGTGTTGTTTATGAAGAGTGTGAAAGTATGAACTTTAAGCTGTGACAGTTTGGTTGTGTACCTGCAGAACTCAAAATGTATCTTAATGCTGCTAACACTTTGATATTTCTATTAAATATATAACACTTTGACACGTTTAGGGAGTCTTTTCATTCTCCAGTAATTGATGGCTGTATAATGGACCACACAAAAAAGAAACCTAAATTTTGGCTGAAGTACACAATAGCTAATCTTAATTTGTAACCTTTACTACTCTCGTACTCTGTGATAAAGCTAATTTAAAGCAATACTATAAATTGTTAAAAATGAAGTGTCCCCTGTCACCCATGACTTTTGATTTTTTGGGATTATTGGGTTTGTTTTTAGTGGATATGAATACCCTCCAAACAATTTGGCTCAAAGATGCTTACTTTTACTGTTATGGCCATTTGTTGCATTAAATTTGGGATCCCTAATTTAATTCCACATGTATTAGTATAGGAAAGCATGCATGTGCTTTTTATCCATTATTTGGTGGCAAAACAATTTTTTTCACAAAATACACTTGAAAACGCTTTTATATAGCCATATTCCTCCATTTTATGCTGTTAAGTGTTTTTACTATAAACCATTTTTGATCAAAATCTTTTAGTAGTGCTTTAAGGAACAGAAACAGAAGGGCACAACTATAGATGAGCCACTCATTTATTGCGTTATTGCTACACCTGCACAAACTGGCAAAAAATGTAGGAATGTATATTGCGTTGTGGTCATAAGTGATTTTTCACAAGCAAACAAAGGAACTTAACCTCAAACCCAAAGTGCAGATAGACCTGTTGCTTATTGTATCTGTAATTTGCCATGCAAACTGTCAAAACGACGGCACAAAAATCTTTAATGTAATGAATATTTGTTGGTATAATTTGCAATGCCGTTATAGAAAGAAATGCAAAATAATGAGTAGTTTTAGATTAACATGATGATTATTTTGTCTGCTTGAATTAAGACAAAGTGAATCAAGCAATTGATATATAATCATGATGTACTTAATTAGGGCAACAAGAAGAATCCTGTTTTTTTCGAAGACTTTTAGTTTTGGTAACCCGACCCTAAAATTCAACCAGCTTTGGTCCTTACGAAACAGATCTGAAAATCAATGATGTAATAATAGGATCAAGTTCAGGATTTTGAAATTTTAAATCTTTTTGGATTATTTAAGTAATTAGTTTTCATTTTAATATCTTTGTATACTTCCTATATGCATTCCTTATGTGGAAAATTTCTTTTAATGGAGCTATAATGTTTCACATTATTTGACCAGACTTATTCTTTGTACATAAGTATAAAAAAGGCTGAAATACACATTATCAGACTGTTTTATATGTTCTTGTTAGCTCAGTCTGACCTTGTTGTGAAGCTTGGAACAGATAGATAGGCCCCACAAGAGTGTTTCATAGTTAGACTTATAGATTCATCTGTTTGTTTGTGTGCACTTGGATCCATTTTGAGATATGACTACTGAATACCTGAATGTAATCTAAGTCAATGTTACAGGTGACTTAAATTATATAGACCTGAGCACACAATCCAGCAATGGGTCTTCTAACTTGTTTTTATTGGTGACTCTAATATAAACCTGGGACTCAACCATATTGGTTTGTTTGCACTTTAATCTGCCATGAAACAACTGTTGAACAAACTTCACACACATCATTGTCAAGGTTCTTGCTATACTTTGATCATTACAAAATAGGCAGGAATTTTGAGGCATTTTTAAATCTGTGAGCTAAGGTAATCCCACTCACACACACGCCATAGACACACACGAACGGCACGCGCTGTGTCTCAAGCAGTTGGTTTGTTCAACATCACACACGCTTGTCTATATGATACACGATGGGAGTAGTCCTGCCTATTTGGTGTTAATCAAAGTATATAGGTCTGTCTTTTATTATCACCCAGCACATAATAGCATGAGTTCTCTTTTACTAACTTTACTTAAGTCTTCCTATAGATTTACCTAATGTAGTAGATTTCTATAATTCATGTATTGAAATTGTGTAGTTTACATCAAGACTTTGTAGTTAATATCTAAAAGAAAGATGTTCAGAAGAGCAAAACATTAATTTGAAAGGATGTTACAATTGGCAAGGAAGTCGTATCTTACAGCTGTCAAGAATTGTCTCTTTGATAAGTCAACATAGAGATTGAATTTTTTCCTGTTCATGTTAATGTAAACAATTTGCGCATTCAGAATGTGCATCTACCCATCATTATATGCTGTATCAATAATGCACATTTTGAATGATTTTTTTGGTTCACATTTATGTAAAATGACTTTTCTCAAAGATCAATTTTCCACTCCTGAGAAGGTTGGGGTGTAAAATGACTTTTCTCAAAGATCAATTTTCCACTCCTGAGAAGGTTGGGGTGGACCATTGAAACGTGATGTGAAGCTTATGTACTGCACCTGAGTTACAAAGTTTGCTAAATAACAATGTTGTTATTTTATGCAAATTAGATCCAGTTATGTTAGAGCAAGTATACCTGTACACTATGTAATTGTACAAAAATGTCACATGACCTAATTTGCATAAATTAACAGCTTTGTCATATTTGAAACTCTGAATGAATTACATAATTAGTATTTGCGCTAGAATTTCCAGCACATGTTTCTGAAGATGCATATTTTTGATCAAGAAAGTTTCATAGGAAAAGGGGAAATAAAGACAGATTTTTCTTGCAGTATATTGAATTTTTCCCCACTTTTTTTTTACTTGCATGCTTAGTTTCACTAATTTCACTAACCTAGTTAATATTACATGTTCATTCTAACATATTGTTTGATTTCATTGCTTCATTTTTCATCTCATTTGCATAAATTTGCATGCATTGATGACAGACACTGGCACTAAACCTGATTCTGATCCAACTGTTGAGGATATGACAGAATCAACAAAAGATGAAGGTAAGAATGTGTGTGGTCAGTGGTCAGAAACAAGGGTATTTGTGTCAAGATGTGGGGATTTTTTCTGAACTCTCACGATTCTGTTATCTTTTCATTAAAACAGTTTTTATATCCAAATTTTGCTATATCACTAGTGTAAAAATAGAAAGTACAAAATTAATGGTATTGGTAAAGGAAATCTTGTGTCTTTAACCAGAACGTACCTCATATATTGCTGTAAAGAGGTTTTACTATATTATTTTGGTGGAAAAAGTCATTTTGATTGATTATAAAACATACTTAAATTAAAATGTAATTTTGAAACAAGTGTTTTCAAAGTGTAAACAAAAGTTATTACATTTCATCAAGTTGCATGAAGGAGACAAGTATTTTATTTCATTGTTAGAATTATAACTAGAAACACCTCAGAATGTAAATAAACCATCTGACAAATCACACTTGACCCTTTAATTTCTACATTTCTTTATTATTATTTCACGATTCTTGTGAAATTGATAGCATTTGATCAATTAATGATCATGTCATGGCCGGTATTATTTTCTTGAATTTTCTACTGGTGTTAATTAAGCCTTTTCCTCATCTATATATATAGCCTTATATTTGCTTTATAATTTGCACTGGTGTTTTTTATTTCACAGACGACTTCCTTGATGGTGGAGAGGAAGAGGAGGAGCATGTAGGACCCATAGAAGACCCTCTGCCCCCAGAAGGCCCCGAGACCCAGCAATTCAAAGAACTACGCAGTGATTATGAGAGGGAATGGCCTTCCGTCCAGGCAATGTTGACGGGTACCATCAACCTGGAGCCAGTTGCAGTGGAAATTGAAGGAAGACCGGAAGAAGTCATTTATAAAGAGGCCCAAACAGCTGTTGATCGTAAGTTTGATTTTTGCTTGATATTGTTCCTCCTCTAACTGAAATCACAGTTGAAATCTGTCAAGTGCAGTTTTTGAGTTTGGTGTACTCACTGCATCTGACACAAATCATAAAGCACTCCAAAAGCAAACAAAATCTTGGAGAAGAAATGTCCACCATGCTGACATGACAAAATTAACATCAGTATTTCATCAATACCTAAATCTTTTCTATTTCTACAGTATTTCAACTAAATTTGTTTACATTATAAAATATATGCTATGATTGTGTATTTGTCTAGAACCATTTGCCTACCGACCGTGGGAGTACACCAGCATTGATGTTGATGAAGAAGATGAAGATGCGGAGGCGGATGCTGAGGAGGAAGAAATGGAGGAGGAAGAGGTAGGTTAACCTTTGACCTGCTTTAATTCAACAAAATCATTGGAGACACTTCAAATTTCAACTATGGGTGATGGCCCAGAACAGTCATTTCTGACCAATTGCCATGTTGTTCAAAACAATGACAACCACCATGTTAAATTTTGAAGCAGCAGATCACACAGAGAAATTCTGATATAGATCCAAAATAGATCCAAGAAACTTATTGTACTTACATTTATTGAGCCTTATACACTGGAATATAAATGCATGTTGGTAGATAGGTGTCAAAGACTGGAAACCTTAATAGATGATGATAATGAGCGTTCAAAAGTAACGTTTGTGACCAAAAAAGTGAACAATTTTACTTTTAAATGGCTTCAGCTCCTAGCATAGACATTGTATCCACGAGTTTGTTGTTGATAATAGTCCCCACTGGTGGGACCAATATCAGCCATTCTCACGAAAATGACTCCACGTGAGTTGGAAAAATCGAAAAAATGAAGTGTCATAAAAACGTCTTCAATTAACTTTTTTTATTAGCTAGTATATCAAGTATCATGGAACCACAAAAGTTATGAACACCACTATTCTTATATTTTTATACAAGAACTTTCAAATTTAGCATATACAAGAATACGAAGAGCTGTCAAACAAGTGCCTGTCCTGCCCTATTTGAGGCAACAATTAAAATAAAGTTGCTTAATTACTTCGAGGAGCAACTCGGGGAAGCCTAAAATTGACATGAGAAATAAATTCAAGGATCTTCTTAATTTTTGTTCTTGCATTGGATAACGTAATATACATAACGTAATATACATTTTGATGTTTTTCCATCAGTTAAATTAAGATGGTCACATATATTGCTGGTTATTTTGGCTAAACATGGTCAGGGGATTAAGGCCTATGCCTTAATATGCATAAAGGTAGTCTAGACTCTTGCATATTTGGTGATAATGTAATATACATGCTTAAAATGGACGCAATGAATTTTGGAATATAATTGTTTATAAAAGTCAAACTTACGACCAAACATTTTTAATGTTATGATTTACAAATGTACACATATGTTAGCCTTCAAGTTACGCAAAAAGTTTTATGGTTACCATTCAGTATGATCTTAGGAATCGAGATACTACATGGATAAGGTAATAAACATTGATTTCGCGGAAACCTTATACTTGTTTCTTGTGGCTTATCGGGAAATCCAACTTTCAAAAATTATAATTATCTGATATTATTGATGCGTTTGGAGAAATAAATCACAAGGGTATGATCAAGAAAATGTTTTTTATGATGTATCTATCACTATAAAATAGATGTCTTGCGCTGAAAAATGCAATTTTTGCCTAATTTGGTGTCTTCTGGAAGCAAAATGACCAAGATAACGGTAAGCAAAGTATGGAAAACTATATATGTCCACCCACGTAGAACTCACCAAGACGAATATGAGCATGTTTACTTATATTAAGCAAAACACAAGAATTTTCAGACTAAAGAATGAAATATGGCTACTGGCGTCATTTTTGTAAGAATGGCCGATATGTATGTGTTTGAAAATAAAATTAATTGCCAAAATTCTGAATAAAGTCCATGTAACGTTCGGTAACGTTTGTGACATCGCGCGGATATTTTTTTGTTCTAAATGACTTAAAAGTAAAACTTCTCTGGCATTGGGCTTTCCACGGATGATGGGTGACATATTTACAAATAATTTCATGAAGTTGTAGTAGGAAATTCTATCGTAAAGATTTCTTTTTGGTAACGTTTGTGACATTTTTGTGTAACTTTTTGGTAATGTTTGTGACATTTTCGAGTTAAAAACTTGTGCTCATTCATGCATGGATAGAAAAACTTAACATTTCTGATTGGGAAGTACTTCTCACGTACCAAGTAACAAATGTATGAGTGAAAAACCTGCTTATATGGTCAAATAAAAAAGCAGATTTTTTGCTTGAAGTCAAGTTTCATTTTCCGTGGAATGAGCCAAATGATATTGACAACAGGGTTGCCAGTACCTAATGACCTGCCAATATATATTCTGTCATGTTTGTAAGCTCCCTTGACCTTTGTCTCAGCTATGGGTCCATGCTTTATACTCTATTTATTGTCTAGCAAACAATAGTAGTGGGGTCATATGGCATCAAGCGGTCTTAAGAGATCAATGACTTCCATAATTACATGATTTGTCAGCAAAGCCATATTCTTTATCAGATTATCATGGGACTAGGCTATAGTGATCCTTGGGCAGGGGCACTCTTGTGACTCCTTTGTGAGTAGTCAGATATCATCTTGGAGTCCAGTCATCCCAGTGACCTTCTTTCAGATGACACTAGCAGTCAAGGATATCACATTATTTTTTGACAATTACTTTTTAAAACAAAACCTTCAAGTTTCATTGTGAATGTATGGACAAACAGAAAACTTTTAATGAGGTCTTGTTTATTTTAAAAATCTACCGTAACATTTTATAACTGCTGTAATGTGGTCTTTTTTGTCTGTAGTCATGTTTACTGATTCAATGACATGATAACCATTTAATTTCCTTTTATAGGATGAAGAGGTAGCCAAGAACAAGAAGAAACAATTTGGTGACACCAAGCATTTCTGTCCCGTATCGTACAAAGAAAGCCATGTGTTATGGCCAGGCAATCCTGAAGTCGCTGCCAAGTACAGGGAGAAGGTGTACTATTTCAATAACTCAGACAACAGGGATTTGTTTCTGGCTGATCCCTTGTCTTTTGTCGCCAAAGGGAAACCTTTTTCGGTAAGTTATATTAACTTGTACTGCTTCTATTGTATTGCTTCAATATTTGGCATAGATCTATAACATGAAGTACCAAAGGCATTGATTTCACTTTCCATTGCTTTAGAGAGGACTCAAGACTCATAGTATAGTCAGCTAGTGCTTGTAGTTGTGTGCTTGATCTTGACCCTAACCAGTTGCTTGTGAAGCTGAATTGTGTCACCTGTATTCCAACAATTCAATGAGGCTAAATCTAATTTACAAAAAAGTGAAACAAATAGGTACCTAGCTATTTCAGAATAATTTTTTAGATTGATTCATATTTTAACTATGACTGAATCGTTTTCTTATTTTTCCTCTCAACTAACATTTTTAATAAAAAAAGGGAGTTTTCTGTAAAGCATGACATTTTAGTGATTCAAGCCTAAGTTATAGGAAATATTCAATGTTTATATTTAGTTAATGTGTCATTTTATTGTGTACACACTGTATTTACATGTATTTTGAAATAAATAAATTATGTCTTATTTACATTGGAGCACAATGACAGAGGCTGCCACAAGTTATGTCTTATTCAGAAAAAATATGCCATATTTTTCCTAAATTCTGTAGTGTGAATGTTACCACCTGTTTTAAAATTTCTGTTGCAACTTAGCTGAATGAAAAAAGGAATTAGCTTATTCAACTCATAAATAAAAATAAGCTAAACAAATACTTATTGGGCAATAGGTTTGGGATTGTATTTTCAGCAAATGGATCCATGCATTCTGAATATTTGTTCGTAACTGGCCAAGTGATTTTTGTTTAGTGTATAATGATATGTGCATTTGCACAAATGGAAAATTTTTCCTGTCAAAACAAAATATGAAAAAAATGCCATTTACCAAGAACAAGATCAAGGACATTCCAAAATATCTAACGTTTATCTCCTTTTTCTCTTGCAGCCTCCACCAGTCAGACTTCTAATCCTTGGTCCCAAAGGATCAGGCAAGTCACTCCATGGGCGCTTCCTGGCTGAAAAACTGGGCATCTTTCACATCGATTTCAAGGAGAGATTACAGGAGTTGATTATTGCGAAGACAAAGAAGAAGGTTGGACCGGAGTATGAAGAGGAGGAAGAGGAGCCTGATAGTGACCCTGAGGGTGAAGGGGCAGAGGGCAAAGATGGGGAAGGGGCAGGTAGGTTTTTTCTCCTTTTAATTGCATTATAGATAATAAAGTTGCATTTCAATTTGTGAGTGAAATAAGGGGAAATCAATACTTGCCCAAGTTCATAGGTCAAAGGTCAAATTTTCAAAATGCTCCGAATTAAATGAAATTTGGTATGGATGTCAGTACTGATTGTCACCTAGAACAAGGGTTTTTGGACCTTAAGTCCAAAATCATACATTTTGATTCAAAACTTAATGCAAATCCACATCTAGAAATGTATACTTTTATAATGGATTTACTTATCAGTTGCAAAGGATAAAATATTTCTGAAAATGAGGGGTTTACTGTGCCCATAAAGCAGTGGTATAGCAGTGCATTGAAAAAAAATTGATATTAGATGTGAACATGTGATAAACCATTTCCTGTTTACCTGTGAAGAATCGCAGGGATTCATCTTGTACCAAATATTTTCCAAATACTTCAATCTTCATGCCAAACTTTTGGCAACTGGCATCAAACAAAATATTGAAAATGAGTGAAAAGGGTTTTCTTCGTGAACAAGATCCTTAAACATTGGCATACTTTTCCCCCAACACACATATACCATTAGGGTATTGTAACCCCCAACCTTCAGGAGTCATTTTTGTACTATGTCATATATACAAACATATTTGATCTGATTTTCTCAACTACAGAGGGAGCATCTGGCGAGCCGGCAGACAAGAAACCTGAAGTTGAAGCTCCTGAAGAGGTATGTTGGAATGTGAATTTATTCTTTATTTATTATTCATGTAATATTTAAAAATGAAATATCCCTGTAACTGACCAGGCTGTAAGTGGTGTCAAATGAAAGGGAGTAAGATGTAGTTGAATAAAGTGCCCCATGGTTGCAACTGCTAAGGGTATGTTCGGTATTATGTACTGATACTTTCTAGGGCCATTTCAGTGACTTTTTAAATTTTGGCCAACATTGTCCTTCACAGCAGGTCATCTAGTTACAGAGATGCCACATTTCAGAATAGATTCTGAATTCAGAATTTTTCAATTGGTTACAGAGATGCCACATTTCAGAATAGATTCTGAATTCAGAATTTTTCAAATTCAGATTTTTTTATTGTTTTTTTCGTGTACAAAGGTATAGGCAATTTTGGTTTCTCACATTCTTTCCAAGTATTTCAGATTTTTTGAACACCAATGAGTGGCATCTCTGTATTTAACATACAGTACTGATCTCATCATTTGGTATTTGGTACAGACATATTTTATGTATCCCATAAATCCAAGTTCAATTTGTTGTGATCTGCATTGCATGCATCTGCTTTTGTATTTACCATTCATTTCATTGTTTTGATAGCAAGAAGAAGAGCAGGAGATAGAGCTGACAGATCTTGAAGAAAACATCAAAGACAATCTGATGGACGAGGCTGCCCTGACAATCAACACACTGGATAGTATTGTACTGGATTGGTGGAGCACGCAACCCTTCAAGTAAGTCGCATAACAATTTGTTTTCGCAAAGATGATTGCGGCTAAAACTCATTTTTTTGCTAAGTAACCACTTAATCCCAACCAGCAATTAACCGCCAATCAACCCATTTGACCGCCAATTAACCAATTGGCGGTTGTGAGCGTTGGCCATTGTCCAGAACAATAGCCAGAACAGACAGTTCTGGGCCATCAACCACCGTTTTAATATTGAAGTGATCCTAAGGGAAAATTTCCCTCTAAAGAAATTGCGGTTCTACAAATCAAGTGGGCTTACAGTTTAAAGCAGTAAACTGAAAACCATCTATTCCTCAATCAATAAAAAAACAAATGCAGATTGTAGCACCAATTAACACCATCTGACGTACATGCAATAGGTTCTACACTACTAAATAGCTACTGTGAACCAAGCCATGTCAATTAGGCGGACTATTTGCTCACGCGGCATCCAAAGAACTTACTCTAAAAAGCTTGAAATTGGGCTATTTTGTGTAATAAAATATGAAGATTTCTTATCGCATTGTTATATTGAAGTATCTTGTTTCATTATGGACATTTGAATTCAGAAACACCCCAAACTGTATTTTCAAAATATATACAGGGTAAAATGAGGGCAGTATGACCTCATTTCCTTCATAGCAGATTTTCAAGATGATTTTTCAGGTCACCTGTCGATAAAACTTACACAAATAATTGTAGAATACATGTCATACCTTTAACCCGATAATGCCTGTTTGTTCATCTAAGAATTCAAAATATGAGAAAAGACTCTTGCCTTGTACCTGTTGATGAGTTGTACTATTGTTATACCTATTGCACTGCTGCCATTACCCAACCGGCTATTGTGACACTGAATATAACTGATTACCTTCAGATGACCGAGTCAATGACGATTTTTATGTGTGAAATATGATTTTTATGGAATGAGGACACAGAATCCAGATTTTATCACAGAAAATCATTCAAATTTTATCACAACAAATCACAGAAATTTGTTGTTTCCAACCACTCACAGACAATTGTAGAGTTTGCTTTGTCATTCACAGAAAACTGCTATCTTAAATTTACACTGTCTGTAACATGTTTCTACTTTCAACAGGAACAAAAACACCATTTCAAAAGTGTCTGGACATAATCTGAAGCTTTTATTCTGAAACCTAGACTTGAACTTTAGCAAGCATATATAATTTTAATTTTTGATCTCATTACAATAGGAACACTGGCTTTGTCCTTGAAGGCTTTCCTCGTACAGCTGAGGAAGCACAGTACTTAGCCGAGCGTGGGCTGTACACGGATGCTGCCCTCATCCTGACTGTTGAAGACACCGATATTGTAGATCGTCTCTTGCCACCGAAGATGGACAAATGGAAGAAGAAAAGGGATAGAAGGAATGCAAGGAAAGAACGAAGGAAAGCTAGGAAATTGAAGGAGAGAGAAAAGACGATAAACAAGAGAAGGGAGGAATTGATGGCTGAAGTTGCGGAAAGAAAAGCTGAGAGATTGGTAAATTATGGTTAATTGGTTTTAAAAACATTTTAGAGATGTTTAATTGAATTTAAAACAGTTATTTTTACCACATTTAGTGACTTTTCAAAACTTCATCAATCAAAAATATATATATTGTGACAAACAAAAGTTGCACGGAGGATTGATTAATCATCAGGTTAATAAGGTCTACAAATGTGTGCCTCCTGTAGAAAAAAAACCACAACAAACACAAACAAATGTCAAGTGTTTCATTATCACAATACTTGTGGTATAATGAATGGTACATTTTAAATCATTGTCTATAAATATTTTCAAGTGGAGCTTACAGTCCCTGGTTTGGTGGCAAGTGTGATTTTCAGGAGCTCAGCTGAATTACATTGCATTTAGGAAATATCTAACATTTTGCACAACCTATTATTTTGTTCAATGCCAGTGTATCTCTTCATGATTGTCTGATGTTCAAAATGATACCTCACAAATATGCACAAGCTTAGTTCATGAATTAAGGATCATTGAAATTGTTAAATGTTTTTATTTTTGAGTGTTTGTGGAGCATTGCAGTGTGCAGATTTCAGTGACAGATCAATAATGTAGTCCATCTTATACATTGCCCACTTCCATGAATTAATGATATTTACTTCCTTTATTCACAGGCTGAGCGTGCAGCCAACAGGGACAGTGATGAGTCTGAGCATTCTGATGAAGATCTCGACGAAGATGAAGAAGAAGAGGACATTGAAGCATTGCTAGCTGAAGAGTTTGAAGAAGAGGAGGAGGAAGAAGAAGATGATGAAGAATTGGAGGAAGATGCACAGGATCGGCTCAAGAATGAGATAGGAGAGGTTTTTGATGATGACACCAATAAGCTGTCATCAGTACAGGTGGGTATTGATTATGCACAGCCAATTTCCTTCTACAAATGTTCCTATATAGACCAGGAAATCTGAAGGACTTCAACTTCAGAAGTACTCTGCAATGCAGCTATCTTAATTTTGACCCGCCATAGCGAAAGGTACCTTAAGGAAGGCATAGTAAATAACAAGATACGGGCCATTGAAGCTGAGCAGAGTATAAAAACATGTCCAAGGTTAAATTTCTTATTTCATCAGAAACGTTACCTTTGATGTGTATTCTATCATTTTGATCAGGTTCCAATATCCAAATGTAAGAAAAATGTGTTAAAAACAAGATAAAAATGCTCCCTCATATTCTCTTATTCAAGTTTTACTCAGTACAAAAACTTTAACTCGATTTTCTCAGGGCTATTGTTTTTCCGAATCAGTCCGATGCCTTTTACCAATTTGGATGTAACATCCAATAATCAAAAGCAAGGTGTTATTTTATAGCTGTAATAATCTTTCAGATGAGACCAAAAAATCAATTTTGATTTTGGAACCTTTAAGGTACATTTCGATGTGGGGGTCACAATTAGTCAACTCCCAATGTACCTCTGCAGCCATCTATAGTAAATCTATGATACACCCACTAAGGACTTACGATATATGTGGCTGCTGCATGTGATGAACTGTGTCACAGAAAGATGGCCGCTTGCCAGTATGCTTGGGGAGTGAGTATTTAAAAAGACATGTAGCTATTGTAACATACCGATGATGGATTGATTTCCACCCTTGACTCCACCAAGAGAGTATTTTAAAATAATCCCAGCCATTGTTTTTTTTCTTCAGATTTTGTAAAAATGTAATATGCAAGAAAAACAACATGCTTTTTTATGATACAGGATAATATTTAAATCATTTAAAATTAAAGCAAATTGCTTAGAAACATTTTAGGAAATGGTGATTTGTTTTAAAACCACCTCTGTAAATAATGCATGTAATTGTCGTTCTCATTTTCAGGAAACATTGGAAGAAATCCTGATTCCTCGAATCGAGCTCAACGGCGGTCGCAAACCACACATCGTTAGATTTACATTAGAACAGAATTTAAAACCTATTGTAGACTACAGAGAGAGTCTGTTTGAGAAAGTCTACCCTGTCAAAGAGATGGTTGCCAAGAAGATGCTTCAAATCGGATACAAACATCCAAGTAGATTTGGCAAATGGTGTCCAGTTAAGGTAGGTGATTCACTGTAATTTAGATAATAATAATAATAATAATATATAATTCCGGCATTTATATTGCGCCTTTTCCAATGGATACAAAACGCTGGCCATTATTATTACGCCATAACAGGGGAATCGTCAGAACCAATTCACCTTAAACTAGGCCATTTGCGGCCAATGACCAAATGCGCAGATCTATCAGCACTTGGATTGTGATATTCCCCCTAAACAGATCCCCAATACGCTCGGGTCGACAAGACAAGTGATGCAAAGACTGTGAGAAAGTCTGTAGAAGAGATGGTTGCAAATAAGTTTTAGGTTAACAAACACTGAAGTAGATTTGGCAAATGGTGTCCAGTTAAGGTAGGTGATTTGTTGTGATTCTAGATATATACACTGTGAAAAAGTCTGTAAATGAGATGGTTGCAAAGAATATATCTCAAATGAGATACTTTAGTTCGTGGACATGTACTCAGAGACATGAGATGCGCAGAACCTTGAAAATCTATGTATGTGTCAGAGATAACTGTGTGAACACTTTCTTTACGCGTTCACTAATTGAATTTATAAACAATAGAATAGTATCTGCTTTCGAACTAAGCTGTAACATAATGACCTACCAGTGAAGATATATTTAGTACAAAAGAAAGTTCCTATCAAAAAAATACCACCTCAATTTTGACTCTTATCACAACAAAGATGAATTTTGTACGAGAAACACTTATCGTTTTGTGCAAGAGGAGTGGCATACACAGTATTGAAGTAAAATATCTTAACGCTAATATTAAGAATATGGATATTCGTGGCATCATGTCCATTAGCAAGCAAGCTTCAGATTTGGCTTAAATACCTTTACAGGTAAAACAATCCTTTCATGTTTGTATGATTTATACTAAAACAAAAGGTGCAAGAAGCAAATTCTTCCTGCAGATATTGGTGACTCAAATTTTACGACTTTTCCCCTTTTAATGCCAATCTTTTTAATAAAACATAGAGCTAAAATCGATGCAAGCCATTATCTCCAAAACTTTGTCTTTCATAGACAACTCTCCCACTCAAGGCTAGAGATACTATGTAGTAATGAAATTTAAAAGAAATGCCAGTGATTGCACTCACATTACTCACATGAAAAATTGTAATTTACATGTAAATATGTGTGACTGAAATATCTCTTATCCTTTTTTTACAGCTTAAACAAGGTGACTGTGTGCAGCCAATGCAGGGACCCGGCTACCCATCGTACCCAGCTATCTACAGACAGCATGTATATTATCTCTCCACAATTCAAGCAAGGGATGAGTTTATCATGCATCCGCTGAAATATTTGAAGCAATCGTCACCTAAGCCTGTTGTTCCAGTCAGAATGGCTATCATTGGAGCGCCTAAGTCTGGCAAAACTGCACGTGAGTCAAACAATATATGTTAAAAACTAGTAAAAATAGCCTTTGTATTAGGGATGAGATAATTTTAAGTTTCTTTTCTCATAAAGCAAGGGTAAAGAGTAAAATTGTACACCATTTGTTGCCAAGTTGGATTGGGAGTGGCCTTTGGCCAGCATGGTGTTATAAAGGACTATCGAGGCTAGTGCTTTTTGCATAGGCCTAGAGCTATGTGACTTCTTCATGAACACCATATGTCCTCTACAGAACAACCTTGAAATTTGCATAGCAAGAAAACAAACATTTTTTTCTGGGGATTCTGACTAGTATGCTTAGATAAGCTTCTACTTTGATCAACACTAAATGGACAGGCCTATTTACATTGCGGCTTGATGTAAATGAGTGCATGCGTAGCTGCATGAGCACAGTACAACTGCAGCAGATGCAGTGCATTTTATAGATGTTGCTGATGCATTGTTATCTATGGTATATGCTCACAGATAAAGAAAAACCTCATAATTCCTACCTATTTAGTGATATTGGTGTACCTTATTTCTAAATTTTAATTAATTTGCCTTCTGTAAACTTGCAAAACAGTATCACATAAAAAGATGTGGTAACTTTGTTTATACGCTGGTTGTGTGCAGTACATTCTTTCATTGCGATCGACTTATTAATGTCTTGATGAGCACACACATTTTCACAGCGGAGCCTAGAACCAATATTAAAATACAGGTTGAAATGCATTCTGTATGAAATATGTCATGTCTTTTGCTTATCAGTATATCAGTGTAGTCATTTATTCTTGGAATGAAACCCAGACCTCCATAAGCCATTCCAATAAATAATTTCTGAATGCATCATAAGTTTGGAACAAGGATATACTAACAAAATCCCTCCATTGACTGCTATATACAAGTGGATTTAAACTTTTCTAAATTTTTTGTGATATTGTTTGCAAGATATATCACTGAAATGTTTTAGTCAGTCAATTTTGTATTATTGGAAAGTTTGCTTAATTGAAACACTGTATGGTAGCCGTGGGTATATCCTTCTCATTCATATCCACCTTTTTTTTGAACTGGCTTTTTGGTGAAGTATGACTGTTTTCAAGTTGCTTCCTGGTGTTGAAACATTTTGAATGACAATAACAATAAACCGTTCGTACATGCTATGACTGTCAAACTTTCTTCTCCTGCAGTGGCAAACAGATTTGTATCAGAGTATGGTATGTTGAGACTATCCATCGGTGAAGCAGTGAGATTTGTGTTAAATCAGCAGTCCAAAACGGAGCTAGCACAACAGTTAAATGACCACATGAAGAAAGGGCTTACCGTTCCCGATGAGCTCTGTGTACAGGCCTTAGAGATTGCCCTGCTGGACATGAAGTCTAATACAAGAGGGTAAGCTTTGGGTTATTTGATTAAAAAATGCAGGCGAGTTATTTGCCTCCCTGATCGTGCCGGGAATCCCATAATATATATGACACAAACTGTTTAATTAAACAAGTGCTGGTGAGTTATTATGCACTATGCCTCATAAAATTGTGATTCTGTGCAGCCCTAAAATGTAAAATGGTGTGGGAACCTCTTTGTTAGTCATGTTTAGAAATTGCTGTTAGACAAGGGCTAGAATGTATACTTAATGAAATGCTAGGTTTCAATGGAGTAGCCATTGTTCATCAAAGATGTTTTAATGACTAATGGTTTATTCAGGGTCTGTCGATATCCATTGATCGATGCCCATCGACGCACAGTCTTTTACATGCGCTATTCCTTATGCGTTGTGCTTGTAAAGACTGTGTGTCGATTATCGTCAAGACTCTGAATAAACCATTACACCTTTAAAGTGTCCCAACTAATGTTTTTATCAACAACCAAATCTTCATTTCTCATAATCTTATATGTGTCTGTCTTCCCCAAAGGAACAGTTAATGCAGCCTCTGGTCATTTTCACATTTTTATGTAATTCCAAAGACCACATTATAACTTGGAATTCGTACACTCTACGTTAAGTACGCGTTAAAATGATTAATCTAATTGGACAGTTGGTAACTTATACGTATTCATTAATCTCGTCTAGTTGCACGTTGCGTATCGCGTAGTGCGTTGTACAATTCCATGTTCGCGTACTCGTAACATGCTCGCTCTTGTATTGCAAGTTTCATTTTAAAAGAAAGGTTAATCTAAATTACAATGGTTAACATGGAATGATGGATGGTTGTATTTTTTATTGAAATAGCAAACACATTTTAAAATAATTATGTTTTTTAATTTCTTTGCAATTTTATTTAGTGAAAGGATTATCCTCTTCTCTTTTTTGATATCATTCATGAGCCGGCATTGAAATAAGGCAGAAACTTCTATTAAAATCAGATTGATTTTTTAAATACGTTCTTTGCATTCATTTCATTGTTAGTGCAAAGTGAAGTTTGCTGCATTTACAGTCGTTTTGTCATGTACAATCACATATGTTGGTCATTTTCCTTTTTCTAGGTTTGTGCTTGATGGATATCCAGTCACAAAACACCAGGTAGACCTGATGACAGAACACAGTATTATCCCAGTGGTGGTCTTAGAACTCAAGGTTGATAGCAGAGAACTCATGCTACGAGGCACGAGGGATCGGCAGTCTCCCGACAGGTATATATTCACTTGTTTTGTTCACTATTTTCCAAATTCAAGATATCTTTACCAATTAAGTCTTAAACTTGTTCAGACAACCGTGTTCTTAGTTGTGTATGTGGAAAGTTATCACGTCTATTGGAGTTTGCACAAGCTGCACACAACCACAAGCTTACTTGCAGGATAACCACAAGTCACAGAGAAGTTGGATAATTGTGACATGCCTTTGCAACTAACACAACAAGATAATGAGATTTTTATTTTCCCAAATCATTTTTCAGAGTATTACCATTGCACGATAGTGCCCAGATCTTGGCTATCAGAATAGCAGCTTGGCAAAAGGAGATCACATCAGTCAGGGAATGGTACAAAGAGCAGCACAGGAACTGGGTTGCAGTGGATGGAGAGCGTTCCAAATGGTGGGTGTGGAACAGGGCTGCTGATGAAGGCAAGCGAAGTGTACGAAAGATTCAGTCCTATCTACAGAGGATAACTGAAGGTACGTTGTTTGATGGGAAGGGTGGTGATACTCAATGTTTTCTTGCTCCTGATCTGGATCCAGATACTTTGCAACACCCCCCCCATTCAAGAGTCAAACTCAAAAGAACCAATGCATACCTGCCAACTGGTAAGATTTAATCTTATTTAGTAATATTTTTGAGGCTTATGACAGCAGAAAATCATACTTAATAAGATTTTGAATCTTTGAAATTACATAACTTCCAGTACTTTTGTGTGTAAAATCTACTTTTTAGTGAAATAATCTACTTTTTTAGTTGCATAGTCTACTTTTACACATTTACAGGTTGGCAGGTATGCCAATGGATAAATGTGACTCTGGAATAAACCTGGCATTTTCGGGCAATTTTGTACCCAGGTACCCGGCGCATTTTTCGGGCGGGCAATCGGGTACCTGAAATAGCAATGAAAAATGTGAGTTGCAATATATAACTTTAACTTAAAATATTGGTCACGAAATAAAACATGTTATTACACATGTAACATGTACTTTCTACTTGTCCTAAGCTTCTTTTGTTAATAAATTAAGAAGATGATTGAATAATAATATACCGTTATACCAACAAAGGATAAACATGCAAGGAAGTCATTCATTATTGGGTAACCCGTGGGCAACTTTTCGGTACCCGAAAACCCGTCCGAAAATGCCAGGCTTACTCTGGAACCATAGAGCAATTATTAGAGTAAAGTTTCTTGCGCAAAGGAACAAACAAGGAGATGTGGTCCAACCAGGTTTGAACCCAGAGCCTCTGTATTACGGTAGGGTCTTATGAACGGATTTGATTAATTTCCATAAAAATATGATCACAGGAACTTAAAAATGCTTGTAAATAACACTTTCAATTGCTGTTATTGATTATTTTGGTCTTAAGAATTTAGGTCAGTTCGAATTGTGGGAAGCAGAAGAGGAGGCTTGAAAAGGGTGACTTGCGTGACACATATCTGTACCTCCCAATATACATGAATCCCCTCCCTCCATTAATACAGGATGAATTGATATAAATTATTTTCAAGTGCAGTAGATTAAAAAAAGAAATTTAAATTTGTTTTAATAATAAATTACAATCTTTGAAAATGTTTTGACCATTTGCCTTTTTATTCTGAAAAACTCATTAGGGAATTTGGATTAAACCCTGCTTCAGTTATATCCTTTAACAAGATAATTTTTTGTACAATTGCTTTGACACACTTCATGAGCTCTTGTCATTGATTTCAAAAATGTTGTTTGGTTGTACTCAACCAAAGAACCACTGAAAGACTAACATTACGAATAAGAAAGAAAAAAATGCTTGGCAGTTTTGTTAAGAATTAGTTGTTTGTAATGAATTTACGAGGGTCATTCAAAAATTTCTACCTGTTGTATCATAAATTTGGTTCTGTTAAAGGTAGGTCATTTTTCATAGATTTGTACTGCTGATTATCAGATTTGATTCATATTCCCTTATTGGGTTCAATTGCTGCTGTTTATTGTTTGTTTTACATAATGTTCTTATTATTCATATATGTTCTTTTATTTTAATGTACAGGATAAGTGAGCACTTGCGTGTTTTGGGTTTTAGTAAACCCATTCATTTCTCCTAAATTACTTGCATTATTGTTAAAATTAAGATTGTTTCAGTCAAATTGTTTTGTGATTTTTTTGAGTATGACATTGTACATTTTTCACATGTTTGTAAATTGCAAGTGATTTGAATAAATATTATTACTAGATTTCTGTTGGTTACCTGAAAACCACAGTAAGGTTAGGGTACACCGGAAACGGTAAAATATGAAATGACATTTCACCTGAAATTATATGTTCAGCTTATGTACGAAAAGCATCTGTAAACCCAAAAGTTATGTAAGTTACAGAATAAATTGGATATGAAAGTGTATCTAACAGTCCAACAAGTCAATTGTCACTGATAAAGTAAAAAACTTGTTACAGACATAAATTACCCAGAATCCCAATACTTGAAAAGATCTCTTGTACCCTCTAATTTTTACGAATATCAGCATAGTGTGTTTCTCTGTAGCCTGACTTTTCCAAGTGCGTTTTTATGTAAAAAGCAACAGTTAAAGCTACTACACCACATTTTTTCAGTCAAAAACATGAATTTGGTTGCCTTTGGTATCTACCATGAAACCATTTTAAAAATAAAGCTTCATAATGTCACCATTTTGTATCTTGTTTTATTAAGGTTAATTTCTTCGTAAACCGTGTCTTTGGTGATTTTAATATTATTGCTACAGGGGCTATTTGTTCCTATTATTGTTATCCTTGTGAATGACCTTTATTTGTAGTTTGGGTCAGCTTTTTAAATCATTGTATGTTCATTCTTATGCTTTAGATTTTTTTTCTGTATAGCAATACTACATGGCTATATTATGGCCTTTTTAATTCACTGTATTTGAGCCGCTTTTTAAAATGTTGCACATATTTTGACCGTTTCCAGTGTAACGAAACCCTCTGCGGTTTTCATGAGACTTAGAGAAATCTAGATAAGATATTAATATGATTGTTGCACCATGTGTAGGGGACATGCTTAACTATATTTTTCTAAAATTTTAGGTAGCTACCATTATTAGAACAAACGTTATGATACAACAGGTAGAACTTTTTGAATGACCCTCGTAGATTTCGCATCATAATTAACTTCTATTAAACATTTGAGCAATATGTATATAAATATCTGCCGTCCTTTTCATGGCCAACCGACTGACCTATTTTGTACCAACAATCTTTTACAGGTAAAGCAGCATCAATTCATGACATGTGTGTGACACCTAAGGAATTCCTCACAAGACTCGGCGACTTTGGCCAGTACTGTCCAGTCAGCTTGGCCAAAGATGGCGCTTTAGTTGACTGTTCTGTTAATCCAACTCAGGTAAGAAATCATCATGGAAAAAGCGGAAGGTAGTATGTATAGACCATATCTATAATGGAGTATGTATAGACCATATCTATAATTGACATACTCCCGCAATTGATGGGGTAAATCCACAGAACCGGACGGGGAATCGGAACTTAGAACGAGGCCAAGTATGATAAATAAACCACTTGCTTTCGCTTTGAGTTCCATTCCCCGTCCGATTCTGTGGATTTACCCCATCTACGGCGGGAGTATGTCAATTATAGATATGGTCTATATGTTAATTTGATAGAGAAAATACTGCCTTTAGGTATAAAAGCAAAGATGTTTTGTGTTTATGTCTGTTGGAATTTTTAAATTTTTAAAATCCAGATACCATCCAGAATCCATCAATTTCTGTTTGAGGTAGCTCTGCCAAAGGAGGCAGTGATTTGTAGTAGTGCAGTTGGTGATATTTCAGGATTTTTTTCTCAGTGATTTCAGGATCTTGAATATGTCAAAATGTCTGCAATTTTATTTATTTTCAGGCCAATTTTGCTGAGGCATTTTATCTCAATTTAATGCTGTTTTCAGGATTTTTCTTAACAACCAAATTTTTCCCACAAACCCAATCGCACCCCATAACATATGATCAAGGAATTTGACATGTTATTATTAAATCTATGATGGCTATCAAATGACTTGCATATTGTTTATTTCAGGAATTTGCCGCTGAATTCAGAGGGCGCTACTACAAAATGGAGAATAAGGTCAAACTGGGTCAATTCCTTGCCCGCCCGGAGCAATACGTCCCCCCTCTGGCACCAAGACTGTTACCATCACAAGACATGTTGCCAAGGAGACGAACACAGATGGAAATCAAGAGCATGTTCCCTATGCAGATAGAATTGCAAGGTTACTGTCCTGTCACCTATTTAGATGGTAAACTTAGGTGAGTTCACCTGAAATCTCTTGTAGCATTTCTGTTATTTGTGTCTTTTCCAAAAATGGTTAGTTGTTTACATTATATGATATTATCCATGGTAAACAGAAAGTCCTTGTCCCTGTATGAGGAAGCAACAATTCAATTTTCATGTATGCCAATTTTAACATGAGCATGAATAACTTGGCAATAAGCAATAAAAATCAACAAATCACGCACTGCCGATACATGCGTAAGTTAGTGCATAGGTATGCAGAACAGCTTAACAACAAGCATCGGCAAGAAAAATACGCGAACGAGTTAAAAACAACCTTGAGATAAATTTGGAGGTTTTTAAAGCATATCAATAGTCTTTCAGAAGAAGAGTGTGTCTGAAGTTATGCTCTCAACATTAAACCACATGGCAAAAATAGGTACAGATTTCCTCAAACCAATCTTATTATATTTTATATCAACTACCCCTAGTATTGTGTAAGAGTTTGATGATCCTGAGATGTCAGCTGACCAGAGTGCAACAATAGTCAAAGATCGATGTACATATTATTGAAATCATTAAATTTCCTACAAATCACATCTGTAGGGTGTGTATGGTGAGAGCTTGTGCTACTGTGCATCAATAACGAAAATGCACTGCTTGTGTCTTTATTAATTGTTTGACACTGCAATCTTGTGAAAAGAAAGTCTTTCGTATTATGCGGGGTCATAAGCTTGTTTATACATGCATTTGTTGCATTCAAAATTTGATGACTTGCAGGAAATTTAATCATTTCAACAATAGAAAAATGTTTCAATTGCCTTTTACATAATGCTAATGATGTAGTTTATATATTGAAATGATTGATCAAAGATTCACAGACATTTAACAATTTCATAAATACCAGAGTTGCCACGTAATAGAATTCCTGAAATCAGAAACCGGATTTCTGAATTCAAGGAAATGTTGTCTCTGTAAATAATTGGAATTCATATTCAAATACTATTAAATAGAAGGTTATGGCCACCGACAGGAAATTTGCTCATCTTTAATAAAATTAGCTCTATCACAAATTCTACTATAGGATGTTTAAATTTAACAAGGTCATCAAGTATATCTGAGACTATAAAGACTCAAATGCTCCACATTTGATGGCTGATGATTGAACACGTAACGCAATTAAAATAAAATAAGAAGGTTTTTTTTTTACAGATATGAAGCAATAGTTCCAGGCAACCCGGAGTTAATCGTTGAGTACAGACAGAAAATTTACTGCTTTGAATCAGAAGATAAATTGCAGAAATTCCTTAGGTGTGTATGAAGATGACTAAATTATTGTATGATAAGAGTTCTTCCTTGAATTTCATTGGTTGTCAAGGTGACTGGATAATTGTAAATTTTAAACTCTGAAATTACAGTATGCAAATTGTTCTAAAAATCATGCAACGACAGACGTTTTCAAAATTAGATAAATCATCATATCAGCAAATAGTAGTATCAAACAGGTTTAAGTTGCTAATGTAAATAGATCCTTTGACATTGTGATTTTGAAGTCCAAGCTCAGTTAGGGACCGCTTCTAAACTCAACCGGCGTCTGCCCACCCGGAACCGCTGGTTCCGGCTGGTTGCCATTGTTCTGGGCCCCATGGAAGAACAGTGCCAGTGCATTGAATGGGTTCCCCAGGTAAACAAGAATGAAATAAATAAATAAATTAATAATAATAAATATCAATCACCCAGAACCGCCGGTTGAGTTTAGAAGCGGTACCTTAGACAACCATTGGAATGCAGAATGGGGTTTTTCTTTTACACCACAAGAAGCTTGTGTGATAGAAATGCTTTGCTGGATTATCTCATGTTCACCAAAATGGTGTGGAGTTGGAGTTGGAGTGAAAATTTTGAAAATAATAATCAAATTATATCCATTTCGTGCACAGTTTTTTTCTGTATTCCCTTCATCCAATTCTAACTTTGTGTCACTTTTGTGTCACAGGTATCCAGAGAAATATTACAACTTGAAGCTTCCGCACAAACTCCCTCCCAAGAAGGATCCCTTGATGGTAACATCCCTACCCATGCTGGGCTACATGGAGCAAACTCTATCCACTGCAATAACTAAGTCGTTGACTTCGGTGGGCTGCTTTAAACCAAAGTTCCCATTCCTAACACCATCCAGATCAGCATTGCTGTATGTGGCTTATCATCTTAAAGGTAAGTCAATCAAAGGATCAATGCATAATTTCAGGTCTTCTGATGGAATCAGGCATGAGAATTTTCTGTTTTTAAAAGAAATTTAGTTTTTTTGGTTGCCAAAATTTACGTGTTTTCATTTATTTTCAGCCTATTTTGGAGCATTTTTGCCTAATTTTGCGCAAGCTTTTTCAGTTTTTCTCACCACTTTCAGTTTTTTGTATGAAAGGCCATTCTCATGCCTGTAGAATTGTTAAAGACCTAATGGCATGCTGATTCGTGGGTAGGGTTTGTGTGTCAGTCAGTCAGTCTGTCTGTTAAACTTTTGGTATTGACTTTTTGGATGACACTTTTTCAATCTATTCTATCTAATTCAGGTATCATGAGGTGGATTTTAATTGAGCTTGGCATGAGGGAGGGTATATATATGTGACCTGCTCCCACGAAACCTGGACAAAGCCGGAAAAACTCTGATTTGTCCATATTATAAATGCTGATATTACAAGCTTTAAACTGATATATCACTTGTTGACATTGCTCAATGTTTTGTACATGAAAAGTCAATATTTCCTCTAAAAATTCCTTTGTTTTCTATTGATTTTGGGCAAGTTTATTGGGCTGTAACTCCATTTGTGTTCTGGCGACTTTGTCCGGTTTTCATGAGAGCAGGTCACATATGTGCTTTAGATCTGAGAATTGTTTTGTTGGAAAATATGCTAATTAAATACCTCATTTGCATAATTAATGGATGTCGTCCGAACCTTCAAAACCCTAAATTATCAGCTTTATATTAAAGTCTATTATATGTACCAATATCCAGACTTTGCTGCAATTTAACCATCATGGGGAGAAATTTTGGGATTTGGGTATGGAAATAGACTGAAACTGGTTTGGACCTGGATATGCATTCATTGACAGAAGATACCATTTGATAGCGACACACGTCCTATTGCAACTGCAACACAACAACGCATGTTGAGGCCCGATTACCCTCAAACTGATCTCCATGAATAGGCCAAAGTACCTAGAATCTCCATTCTAAATCTGTGGGATAAACACAGATTTGAAAAATATGCTCAACTCAAAATGAAAACAAATGGATCAGCCATTTTCAACGTACCATTTATGGTGTGTAAATGTTGAACACTATGTCAAATAAATAGTATAAAGTTGATTGCTAATTGAAAATTGGTTTAGAATATATGTAATTTTGGCCCCAGGAGTTGGAAGCTAACTTGTCATTTCGTCAGTATGCATTGTATTCCATATATGATTTACTAATAGACACAACATGATATGCACAACACAATTGGATACAGATTTGTTGAAATTGAGAAATATATTGTTGATGAAACAAGACACATTGTAGTGCTCAATAACTGGTACTTTTTGATGTGTTTAATGTGTCGAGTCACATACTTTTTAAAGTACTTAATACAAAAACAAAAAGTAATGTGATATTTCCATTTCCTTTTGTTTTGCAGCTTACAACCCAAAGAGCTCGGACTACATCCGTAAGAAGTACAAGCGCAAATTGGAGCAATTTGAAGAACAATGTGAACTGATCCGTTACCTTGGATCTAACATGTCAGATCGCTTCAAGAACCCAGAAGACAGACCCATAGACTTTGATCACAAGATGATTGAGTTTTTAAATTTGCAAGGTAGAGAACCATCAATTACTTTGCTTGCTTGAACGAAATAAATGACATGGATGAACACCCCTAACCCATGACCTCAAGGATACCTTTATGGCCAGTTTGTAACCAACAACTTTACAAAGTCCAGTACAGGAAGGTTGTATCTTGAGTTGAGCTTTGTGCATACTACAGTACTTTGTATGTAGATCAATCTATCTTCCTTCTAAGAACTCTGCAAAGTTTCATGTCTACACTATGCTCGTAAACCTTTTGGGTGGCGCATAACAAAATTGGCAACATCTTTCTGATATTGGCTACATAGTTGGTTTTAACCAACTATGTAACTTAAAAGTTGTATTGAAGATTAATATATAGTGTTGAACATCAAAAATTGATCAGTATTTGCAAGAATAACCTCATATTTGACTTTCCAGATGAAATTTGTTTACGTGTCTCCCCTAAGACCTGTTGTGATATGCGACTCATTTTGATTATTTATTAGAGGTTTGTGCATACTTTTTATTGTATTGCATGTACTTCTTTTCGCCATGGATATTTAATTGAGTGTTGAGCGCCACAAGGATGAATAGATCTGCATTTCAACCAACCCTGAGAACAAAAGATTGAAGTGTGGTATTCCTGTCAGATGAATGATTAGATCATTCGTCTTGAAAGTACCATCAAGTCTTGAATTTTGTTTTGTTGTGGAGATTGTTGATATATGCAGATACAGCCTTGTGGTGTACAACCCTCAGTTAGTACCTATTAGCATGCAAGCTAAGGACCGTAAATATTACAGAGTAATGACTTTTACAAATAAACTGAATGAAAAGCTTTTGTGTTGAGTATATTTTCACACATTTAATGTCAAAAAGACAGCAGCAACTTTATACCAAGGATTGTGTACAGATACTTGCAATGAATGTACAGGGTGACCCAATAAACATTGTGCATGGGAATAGAGCTGATTTTCTCATTCTCAGAAGTTTTTCAGACTAGCTTCTAAAAACTTTAGATACTATGCCTTTGTTCATCACTGAAAATCCATTGATGCAAACAAGTGATATCGTTGATTTTGTCCACATGTATCATTTTTCTTCTGCACAAGGAGAATCCCAATGGTGTTGCATTAAACAAAAATGTTGAAAGGATCTGCACATCATTGGCGCTTGATAAATTGAAAATGAAGTATGAGCCTTATGACGAAGAAGTGAAGTACGTGCCTTATGACAACAAAGAGGAATGTTGTGCCGTTAGAGACATATAAAGCAGGGAAGGTGTATCAACCATCTAGGAAAACAGATTGAAATACAATTCGCTAAAGAAATACAGGTCGCTAAAGACAAGAAAGGACTTAAATTGGACATGTGAAGAAAAGATACACATTCATTACTTTAAGAGCTGTCAAAAAAGATTGAAAACAATATCGGCTATACCAAAAACCAAAATATCATGTCATCAATTTATACGATTTATAAGCACATAAAAACATTTTAGGAAGCAATGTGGGCAACCAACTTTATTCAAAGATATCTTGTAACGAGACTTCTTAGGGTTTTTGCAGTTTTCTATCTTGATCTAACCCTTATAATGAATCTAGAGTTGCTGCGTGTGATGTGAAATAAGACAACTTTCTGTTTAATTTGCTTTTGGTGAATTTATTGAAGATTATAAGTAGGTACGTGGTGACTGTTTTCTAAGTTAATTACTCAAGCGTCAAAGATTTGTGTGAAGCCTTTCGTAGAACTCTTTGATAACATTCTTAACTGCAGGATTTCCCATCGTGCAGAAGGAAAATGATACAAGCTGACAAAATCAACCATATCTCTGGTTTGCATCGATGGATTTTCTTGAAATTTTCAACAATGATAGACAAAGGCATGGATTTTAAAGTGATATGTGTTTTAAGAAGAAAGTCAGACAAACGTCTGAGAAAATCAGCTCTTTTTCCATGCACAATGTTTATTTGGACGCCCTGTACATATAATAACTATATATACAAAACATACTCGATAATTTAATACAAAAATATGTTAATAATTCATAAACCTCATATGTTCAAGAGATTGAAAGACATAGTACATTTATTGCCATAATATTGCAAAGGCATCCAAATAAGACGTAATTTAAAGACACTTGTCTTTAATTGTCTAACTACGACACACCACTGCCTATATAGGTAATTTTAACAATTTCTTGGACAAGGTCATGTTCCTGAGACTCGGTCACACATCACTGTATAGACCGAAATGTACGAATAAGGTACACTGGTTTGGTAATTAAGATGTATATCGATTACCAAAATAGTTTACGTTATTCACACAGTGGACTGGTGATGTGTGGTTGAACCATGAGGGTACATTTGGTCCAAAGCTTTAGCCAAGATGTTAAGTAATTAATAATATTGAGGGCAAACATTTTGATACCATTTATGGGATATTAAGTATGTATCCACTATTTTTAAAAAAATTATATGCTGTAAAAGAGTATATCAAGGAATATAAATAGTGGAATTTGTACATTTATGTAAAAATATATATAATGAACATTTTTATAAAATAAAAAATGATATGAAATTCTGAGTACTGAACAGTATATGCAATGTAGCAATACATGTTTGGTGGTCGTAACAGAGCAAGAATTCCATGTATGTCCTCGACCAATTACAAGATGAAACCGTCCATTACATTCCCTCCACTCAATACTAGTATTCCGTCCATCCAAATGTAAAACCATCCACTTGTTATTGTACTTAATAATAATGTATATACAGATATTTGTCTATAAAGTATAAATAAATTTATCAATTAAAAATTTGACTCTCTTATAACAATCTGTTCATGTGATGGCTCACCCCGAAAGGGGGGACTTTGAAGATGATATCAATTTTGATTTTTTCATTTCATCTATTGCAGCATTTTTCAAGCTTTAAAAATGATACCTTACTTGTTGAAATTGATCAAGGCGATCAAATTTTACAACAGAAAATCTGCTGGAAATTCTTGTTATTTTCTTTATTTTTGCTGCTAATTTTCGCCTGTATCTTGAAAACTTTTCTGTTGCAAAGTCCCCCTTTTCGGGGTGAGTCATCACATATATGTGAGCATGAAAACGGTGGAGTAACCTAAGACTATTTGAATAAGAAATTGTGACCATCTACAACAAACCTTCAGTAAAGTCGGCCCCAAGTCAATTTCATTTTATATTTTTAATAGAAAGAACATTTTGAAGGGGCATTGGACTAGTTCAATATCATTCCCAAAGCATTTTGAAATGTTTGCATCGTTTGAAGTATTAGCAGTAATAATGACAGCATGCAAAGTTCATTGTCAAATTCAAACCCTATATATCAAAATATTTAGATATTCTTTTATTTTTAATTATCGTTGTCGACAACGATAAATACTGCCCTCTGTTGTTGAATTTTAAAATTGGCCTTTTCAGGAGATCTAATGCAAACTTCAACAAATTTCTTTTGATTTATCTGCAATCCTGGGACGATAAATACTAAAATTTATAGTCCCAGCTGCAATCTATGATGTGAAAGGAATGTTTTACAAACACATTTTGGTCTCCTTCTTGATTTATAGCATCAGTAAATACGTTTACAGAATAGCCTCATTCCCAAGACCAACAAACAAAATAAAATTCAAATTTTGACTAGACTTCTCAAAAGGTTTTGATCAAAATTTTCTGTTATTGTCTATCATACAGAGTGTCCACGAATGATTTATACCCGGTTTCAAAAAATCAGAAAAAATGTTAAATCATATTTTTTCATAAAACCAACAGCTTTCCTACAATTAGTGGATAAGTCTTCTACATTTTCCATAGGTTTCATCAAAATATCATACTTCATTGCTTTGCATGATGACGTAATTGAAAAATGATGTAAACTTTGTGTTGATCTATAAAAATGCGGGTATAATACGAATAAATATGTTGAACATGCAAACTTATTAAAGTTTGTAAAGTGTAATGAATACAACTTGACCAAATTCAAATATTCTCTCTTTGCTTTTGTAATTTTCTAAGATCTACAAAAGCATTACCTTGCAGGCTTCTGAATCTATTCCTACTCAGATTAGCGAGAAAGACAATCAGATATGGAGCAGGACACCATTTTGGCGGGCAAGTTGAGGAATCACAGTTCCGTCGACAAATTCTGGTCCTAATATTGAGTTGTTACCCATAATAGCCATTTAAACTAACTTCGGTTGTAATCAGCAATGTCAACATGGTCAAATGTAAAGTTTCCAGGTGGGTTTCCCTTAGGCGAGTACATTTAACATCTTACATTATTTATACTGGCTGTTGTAAGGCTGTTCAACCGTAACCAAAATCGTCATTTCTTTTCCTAAGGACACCCTTTATATCCTATATCCATCACAGCCAATAAATAAAACCTAAATTGTATTTACAATTCGCAAAATATACCCTGTTTGGTAAAATCTCTATAACTTTCCACAGGAACATGCGATTTGAAAAATTCAAAATTCTTCAGAAAGCTAAAGACATGTTTTAGTTTGAAAATTAACAAGATTTGACCAAAACATCAACCACTGCTCCACAAAAAAATCCGATAGTCGGGTATAAATCATTCGTGGACACTCTGTATGAAGTGTTAAATCAGGAATTGTCTTCCTGTGTGGATGTTTTAATTTGGTGCTTTTTGAGGGAATGTTCATGCATTTCAGGAGCAGTGGCGTAACCAGAGGGGGAGGGGTCTCCTCGCCCCCCCCCCCAAATGAAATCAATAAAAGATTAAAATATCAATATAAAGTACACTGTTGATGAAACTATGCAAAATTTAACTATCTTATGGGGTTATTTTTATTTTTTTCCCCAAAATTTGCGCCAAAGTGGCGCAAATTTTTTTGATATTCAAGAAAACACCGAAAATTTGCACCAAAATAGCTCCTTTTTTAATAGAAAAAATGGGATTTTTATGAATTTAAAGCAAAATTTGGGTGATTTGCTACACAGAAAAATTTTGGACGTACCTTTTTGTGTCTGAGCAAATTTTTTTGCACCCCTAAGAAATTGTTTTGCCCCTTCTTGCCCCCTTAGATGAAATTTTCTGGTTACGCCACTTTTCAGGAGGTTCATAAAAATCCATATAAACTTTCCTGTGGACAAACTTGATTTTTGACTTTTTGTGCAACTATCAATAACTTTGCATTGCAAGTTTTGTTTAACTTGAAATTTTCACCTGACACGAACAAGATCCATAATTTATGAATATTTTAAATTTATTTTTGCATAATTTTCAATTTTTAGTTACGTGACATTGAACGTCAATTACGCTCTTTTTGGTCCGCCCTGTTTATCGAAAATATGAACTTAAATAATTTGCATATCGAAGAATAAATACGTTGAAAACATATCGCAGTTATTAATTTCTTTTCTCTGATGTCCTGGATGTTCTCAACTCAAATTTGGACAACAACTAAACTTGCAACCAGGATTCGAGTACAGTAATCCACATTTATACATCGCACATTCTGTAACTTGGTAATACAGCGTAACAATACAGGTATATTTTGCAGTCCTAATAATCTTAAGCATTAAACCTTACATACTTTCTTTAATTGAGTGATGCATAACGTTACATTTACCGTGTCAATAGGGTGACATCGTTTAAATCAAACAGAACAACTCCATTGATAATTGTTATTATGTAACTCATGAACTGCTGTGCTAAGATTATCTTAACTACTTATCTTATTAAGCTTGAACACGCTTAAGGTCGAACTATACTCGGCCTCCACACAACTATTGACCATGACGTAAAACTAACGTGTAACTCTGAATAAAATTACTCCAACACCGGGTTAAAAACATATTAAACTCCGCGCTAAATTGCGCATGTGTTGAATTGAATCAACAATAACATCGCGTCAAATGTTTGTTACCGGACTATACGTTTTGTTCGATCAGATTTATTTGTTGACGTTACGACCAATGTTCGATAGCAAAAAATATGAGGAGGCCGAGTATAGTTCGTCCCTTAAAAGGTAGTGGTACTTTGTACGATCCGAGAAGAAAGGACGGTACTCCCATCTTCTCTGGTAGGAGTTTCCTCTGGATGTGTCTACAATTTTATTATTCGGGTGATATCATAAGCGACTCTTGTATATTTATTCTCTAGACAGTTGATGATGTCAATACAATGTTTTGTGACAATCGAATAGACCGATGACCTGATGCTAAGAATACCAAGTCCTGACAGGCCGTCAAACAAAATTGTGGAAAGTGTGTAGCCTACAGAAATGGATTAATCGCAGAATTGTTGGGTAATACAAATGTAACTATCCATGTGTACACAGTAGAAACAAGTACCTTTCCACTTTGTACAAGAATCGATAGGATGATGATAGGCAACCAGCACGCCAAATCGGTCATCACAACAGATCCCATTTTGACTGCCATCATCAACTCCTCGTTTTGAGGATTCGTTCTACTATCTCGTTTGGTAAACTGTACCACTGTCAAGAATATCATAAAGTAACAATAATAACTGTCAAAAAAATCAAGTAATTAAGACATGTAAATACCGCAATACCATAATACATTCCTAGTCTGGAGCCAATAACTGTTTTACAATACATTTGTACATTAAAATCATTAGTATCTCTATAGTAATATAGACCCGTATTTATTGACACTACATCTGGTTCATATATGTTTCTTTGTGAAAATGGTAGTCCAGTACATACTTCAGATACATCATGTATGTCTACACTAATTTCTGTTAGAATAGTTGCCCATATAGCCAAACTAAAGCAAACAGGAACACAAGAATACCAAACGCTCGATCTACTTTTGTTTGGATTCGGTATTCGCTAGATGTATATCTTATAGCCATTAATCTGTCCAAACTAATAAGCACTACAAAAAATACAGAAGCCTCGCTTGAAAGAACAGAAAATGTCCCTGCAGTTTTGCATGTCAAACTCGATCTCCAGGCTTCAGAGTGAAAATAACCACGGTTTTATTAGATTCGGTAAACTCATTCATTCATTCTTTATTTTCATCAACATTGGTTCATATACAAACAGAATATATTAAAAATAATACGAGTAATATATACAATGTGATGCGG
>JXSR01S057591.1:58417-68591 GCA_000969725.1 Ophiothrix spiculata | reverse complement strand
GGGGTCAAAGGTCAAAAGAAAAGTCAAATTTTTAACTTTGTCCGATTTCAAAGGTTAATGCGTCAAATTGTTCGTCTTGGACCAGCGATCAAAGGTGTCAATGGTGACCCCGTCGTCCGACCTTTTCCTGGGGGTCAAAGGTCAAACGAAAGGTCAAATTTTCAACTTTGACCGATTTCAAAGAATAAGGTGTCAAATCGTTCGTCTTGGATCATTGATCAAAAGTACCAATGGTGCCCCCGTCATCCAACCTTTCCTTGGGGGTCAAAGGTCATAAATTTTGGTCAAGTTGACAACTTTGTTCGATTTCAATATTAAATGTATCAAATTTTTACGTCATCTGACATTTAAAGAAAAAGGCAATCGGCAGGGTTCGTGTCACTTTTAGTGACACTGTCATGTCTAGTTGTAATTGAAATTTACAGTCAAACTGAAAATGTGGAATTTACATTATCAATAAAAAAAGGTTTGTGCTAGCAAGTTCAGGTTCTATATCTGAAGTTTCCTGACCAGTCCCTGAATGGTATCGAAGTCGATTTTATCGCAGATATTTAAAGTCAATTCTTTTAAAATGCACCGATAACTGAACGTAAAATGATGAAATATAATATCTGAGTGCCATTCAACCTTCAGTGCTTGTAATTGCTCTGATTGAGTTAGTGTAGTTATTCATTGCCGCGTTTTTCTATTATATTATCATGATTATGTTTGATTCATTTCATGGATGGTTTTCAATGACAAGAGCGACTGAAATCCATCGGGATTAGCAATTCACTTAAAAGATGATCTTTGTATTCTGACCAAAATTTATGGGCTTGTAGCTGATACCACTTTCATGTACTCATCTATTTTGTGGCTAAAAACACTAAAATTACATCATTTTTTCGCTGCCTGTAACGATATTTTAGGTATAATGCCTCACCCAAACATTGGAGTAAATAAGACTGAAATCTAATCCATTTTTTTTATTTGAGGCGCCATAATGTATGATGTATGCAGTCGGAGCCCAATACATTATCAGTATTGATCTAAGAGACAATCAGAACAATACAATCACAGACTATGGGAAAGGCATTCAATCATTCTAAGAACGGTTCGGTGTGAGGTTTCCATTACTGACTCGATTCGTTTAATCCGTTATTTGTTTCAAAAGGACGACGGTATCAAATATGTGTCCCGCCGCGGCAAAAGGATGCAGTTGTCGTCTCCTACATGTAGCTCATTGTAGCATATCACATGTATACTAGTTGTATACATCAGATATGCTACAATAAGCAACATGTACGAGCCGACAACTGCATCCTTTTGCCGCGGCGGGACACATATAGAACAATGTTTGATGGATTTTTGTTATTGCATTGCGCTTATACAATACCACGATGTTTAAGTGACAGGCAATAGAGGAAGGCGTCCACATATTTAACACATGTACAAAAACAAAATTAGGCGGTTAGGTTAATCTGTATTTACCTCAGACGTTCTGTTGATTGTTGCCCACATAAACGCAAGCTAAATGATTCAGTATTTCCAAAAATACTTAAAGTAAAACTAAGAATTGTAAATGTTAAAATTCTGAACTTTGTTTGTAGCTTTTCTATAATTATTCCAAGAAATGAATATTTTAGCTTAATTGATACCTCATTATATTTCTCAACTCTTATTTCTACATGCCTGTTGAACTTAACTGCACAAGACATACACATGCAAAAGATTTTATATACCTCTTATACAGCTTGTCCCAATATTAATGCAACGAGCAAATAAAAAATATTAAAAAATAGTTTCCAAAAGATTAAATCATAGTAATATATGTTTTTCAAAAGTAGAGAAACTACTCTACAACATGCTTTTTGTCCCGTTTCATTTTACCACTCCAGTCCAAAGATATGAAGAATTTAAGAAAGCCCTTTAAATCAACTTTGGTCCGATTTGTAAGTTTAGACTTCCAGCTAAAGAAATACAAACTTAAAATGAAGAGAATTCTGCAAGCAACTGGAACACAATCAATCCAAACCAATCTTACATGACCTGTACCTAACATTAAGTGGTATTTTAAGTTCATTTTTACCTTAAATAGGTCAAAATTTTCATTTAAAGTACGGATCTTCCTGATACTCTCAAATTCCATGACTCTTGTTACTTCTGGTGCGACAATCAGGTAGTTTAGGATACAATTTTCACCAAAGAGTCGACAAAAAAGGATTCTAGTGAAAGGTGTCAACCAATAATAAGTCTTTAACCGAAATCACGGAAGAAAACTAAAGACAAAGGGGTATAATATTTTATGATTCACCTGGCCTGTCAAGGGGACGTAACAGGTTGACAAAGCCAGACCCAACAACCTGCTTAATATCAGCAGATCATCATGTAAATTGAGTCCTTATGTCATGAAATGGGTTCAAGGGATGCTTCTCCTAATCATGTGATATTTTTAGCAATTTCCATTCATCGTGTGTCCTATGATGTCACCAGAGGGGAAACTTTACAGATTAACAAATCGGACCATCAATATTTTTCGGAATATTTTTTGCAATAACTTTTGATTCAGAGATTCAAATTAAACAAAACAAAATTCCTGTAAAAGCCAATGGTCTACTCTATAGTATTATTGTAACGTTTGCTCACCATTGGGCTCTGTTCTCTCAAAATAAAATGTTAAAGTTCGTTGCGTTTTTTGTGGGACACCCTGTATAGATTCCTGTCCTCTGATTGGTTAGAAGTGAGGCCTTGAATTTAACTAGACCCTATAAATTTACTACGAACGGGGCATATTTTTCACTAGGCTAACTCTATATATTTTGCGCCGTGTAACTCGTGTAGCTCCACGCGCGCGACTACAAGCATCCATGGTCAAACACGCGCTGCGTAAGAGTCATATGTAGGTCCTTAGCTAGCTATCTTGCACGCACAATATGGCGCGATCAGCATTGAAAGGAAAAACATATACGGTATCTTAAAATATCATCGGGCATTTTAAGTACTAAAATGGTTCTTTTAACCAACCAGATGACAAAAATCTATATATTCGGTATATAGAACGAATATTGACTGTTTTTTTTTCGGGGCACGGTTGAAATTATTTCCCCTTGGTGATCTCAAAACCCTGAATATTTGCTTTATATTCATGGTGTTGATAACACCTCGGAAAATAATTTTAACCATGCCCATTAAAGCAGTCAATATTTATATACTATGTGATACAAAATTATCTATGTGATACGAAAAAGTCGTATCTACAGCTGTTTTACCAGTCATACTTGTATTGCTTTTGGGACATAATAGTTGTATTGCAAATGTGTATGTAAAGTTGTATTAACATTAAATAACGATTTTCAAATAATTTTCCTGGTATTTTCAATGGTTCTGCTATCAATATTCCTGTTTAATGAGTAATCGTTATCACTGTTTGTTATCATGCAATACGACAAATAATAATGGTTTGGGTTTGTATCACTCTCGGCTCATCATCCAAACCAATAATATTTTCTCGAATTGCATGAACAAATACACTGTTAGAACGTTGGGCAAATAATTTACCCAACGTTGGTTCAACTATGAACAACCCTACTTCTGGGTAAATAATTACCAACGTTGCGTAAAATGTTGGCTAATTACCTAACTGTTGGGTAAAAGTTGTTGCTAATTACCCAAATATTGGGTAAAATTTCACCAACAGTTGGTTAATATTATTTACCCAACAATTGGGTTGTTCATAGTTTAACCAACGCTAAATAGTTGCCCAACAGTATAACAGTGTAGGGAATAACTTTTATTGTCAAAGTTGAAGTAGTCCAATCTACTAACCCGAGGTATTGGTTATGCGACTATTATCCTGAGGCCGCAGACCGAGGGAATGTAAATCTCATAGCCAGTACCGAGGGATACATAGATGTATTGCTTCACCTATAAAACCATGTAGTTTTTGCTTTTGTTATACCTCACTGTGACTCGTGGGATGGGGTTGTGGGGAAAGTAGTAAAAACCACCACAAGAGAAATACTAGTCTGCGACAGACAACTGAATGAACAAGATAAATTAATGAATATTTATGAGGTGTAATAAACAATATTATCTAAGCCCATGGTTGTAAGAACTGTGGTATAGGACAACGTATTTTTTGAGCGTCCATTACAAATTGAACAGATAGTGTCTCCTTGAGCTCACTATAGATTTCCGTCATCTCGAATGATTTCCTTAAGGAAATGTCAACTTGGGAAAATATAGTTCAATGTTGTATAGGAACCCGTAAGGTACCAGGTATCACTTTGTAAAATGATGGTGTTAACTCTAGAGAGTTCAATCAAATGGACAAGTTTTTAAGCCATATGGAAACATATTGAAATGTCAAAACACATTGGGTTTATTTAATAATGACATATAAATTAAAATGATCACACTATGTCTATTAATGATACTTTTTGCATTTACCTAAGGTAAAAGGTGCTTTGCATACACTTCTTGCGACATAGGTTACAAATGAAGTAAAACAATGTATCGTTATTTTTATAAAGTTACTTTTGTAAAATATACAAACTGCAGCCATTACATATCTAAACTGCACAAACTTAAATAAAGTTCAATGAGTCAAGTGATAGAAGTTATTATTTTTGTTCTGTACATATACAAATAATCGCACAACTGCACTGAAAACATTATTTCGTCAAACGTGGTGGAAAAGTCGTCAAACAGGGGTTATAAATTAGTCATGCAAGTGAATTTCTCCTTATTCGTCGCTTGACGATATTTGCGGGCGCATGCAAAACGAAAACAAATGCAGGACAAACTATTTTTGTAACTGTACGAATTACAAATCTGTGAAGGACGAGTTTGAACGATTGACAAATGTACTTTTCGTTAATTGACAAATGCACATTGTCATGAGCTAAGGTCAAGACAAACTAATGAAAGCATGACAAGCTATGTTGACAAACTTCTTTGAGCACGACTAAGCATATCTGAGAGCTGACGAATTTGCATGACGAACGAGTCGTATATAACGGGTTTCCGTACCTTCAAGAAGTGGCGTGGCGTTTTATTCTCGAGTCGATTGCACAGGAGGACAATAAGCGGCAACACCTCTTTCGATTCGGATAGAACAACTCCTTAATTCCAGGTTAGGTTTGTGCCTATCCTATCATCACATTCCGACCAGACCGCATTGGATTCGGAGTCGGACAGAACAACACTACTGGACTCAGAATTCCCGTACTCATGCTTAAGCTTACTCATACTTCATCTCATCAGATTCTGACCAGACTAGTCCATTAGATGGACCTCACAAGCGAGCGCCGTAGGCGAACGCGATGCGTTCGTTTGCGAGGTCCATCTGGATGGACTAGACCAGACAGCCATTGCAAAACCTGCAAGCAGAACCTGAGTGTTTCGTCTCGTTGATTTCACATGGATTGAGCCATACCTAAATGGAATTAGTCTACCGAAAACAAAACCTCTTGAAAACTAGTGTCGCTTGACAAATTAAGTGACAAATTATTATTCTTGCATGACAAATTAATTTTTGTGCATGAAAAATTATTTTTTTCTCATGACAAACTAATTTTTCAGCATGACTAATTGTCATGAGAAAGTCGTCATACTAGACCGTTTTTCATGACTAATTATAATTCGTCGTTCAATACTTGTATGACGAATTCCACGACAAATTATAGTTTGTCATACTAGACCATTTTCATGACAACTTATTATTTGTCAAATGATGAAACACAATTTTCAGTGTGGCTTAATGACTTTAAGTGGGGTTTTCTTTTGCTTACTTGATTGTTTGGTCGGATTTGCGTTTGATAGTATGTATCTTTGTGATAACACTTTTGTAAATATTCCTGCCAGGTAGTAACTTACTGACTCATGCATGACACATTTTGGAAATATTGGTCTCAATAACATTTCAAATAAATCTTTGTCCAGCGGACATCCATCTCACTTCTAGCACGTAGTTTACTGATGAATGAAAGCAGGCATCAATCTGTTTGGAAAACACCAAGACATTTTAGTAACTCCATACATTAACAATCAGACATGAGGTCGCGAAATTTCCCTTTCCCCTATACAATATTAATAAGTTAATTAATTTGCCGTGCTGTTGATGTTTAACATGAATATTAAAGAGTCGGAAAAAAGCCCTATAAAATCGAAAATATAGATCTGGAAAACAAAACATGTTGCATATTTATGTATAAATATTGTGTAAATATAATGCAACTACATTTTTCGAAATATGTGTGACATTTCATGCAATTTTACTGGAAAAAAAGAACCTTCTAACTAGGCCGGAGATTTACTCTAAAAATATTAATTCAGTGTAAAATATATATTTATGCCGATACGTTTATTGCAAATTTAGATTTATTTATCGAAGTCCTGAGAAAACTTTGCTTTAAAATGTGATAAAACAAAATTGGGGTTACGGTTCCTTTGTTTACCTCCTGACACTAAAAATCCCACGTTGCAAAACTGAATTCCCTGGAATTTTCCATACAATTGCGCATGCGTAACCAATTAGTTTAAATAGAATGGATATAATCTTGAATTCCCTTCGTAGTCATTACCGGTTACATACCTGGCCTCCAATTCTGAATATCGTTGGTTCGAGTCCCGTCATAGTCGTTTTGATAAATTTCTCTTTTTTTGCGAAATGCAATTTATTTCAACGCAACGAGCGGTGCCATTCATAGCATTAGCTATGAGCCCTGCTATGAGCTTGATGCTCATTACTGACGTCAGAGGATGACCCGTCGGGACAAAAGGTAGTTGTTATCGAAATTTTGATGCCTAGTTATCGCAATACAAATCGCATGCAGGTATGAAGAGCCGATATTAGGTACCTTTCGTACATCACATCAACGTATTTGTTTCCTCTTGTTATTTCTTCAATTTACAACAACCCTTACAGGCAAAATGTTTATTTCAAATTTCATCAATCTGAGTTTTCATATTTTTACTAGCAGAATCGATCCAACTTACGACGTTTTATCTTCTAAAACAAAATTGATGTAACAGTGCAAATTTGTCTGCTTAAAAAGTTTCAAAATCGTTGATTTTCATAGAAAATGCAATATAATGCTTCTTTTTTATCAACAGCAAACAAACTCACATGCATTGTATTTGAAAAACTCCAAATTTTCATAGCCTGTTCCCAACTTGCATTTGCTTTCACCGTTTTCAGATAATAAGGGTTCAAAGTCAGCCTTTTCAGCAGGTCACGTTTAAAAAACAAAATCTCGCGACCATTTTTTTTTCGCGACCATTTTTTTTCTCGTTGGCGAGACTTGAAAGTTAGAATTAGCATAATGAGGTCATTAACAGGGTCGCTACCATTTTTTTCTCGTTGGCGAGACTTGGAACTTAGAATTAGCATAATGAAGTCATTAACAGGGTCGCTACGGCTAGACTGTTAAATAAGTAAATTCAGTCGGTGTTTGACATTAAAATAATAATTTGTGATTCAAATACATTTCCAGTGTTACTTGATTTCCCATGTGTCTTTTTCAAAGGCGTTGAAATAATAAATGGTTTATTTCAGCCGCGGTTAATCTCAAGGACAAACACTTTTGCATAAAAAGTGCATTGATATTGATTACTGTTTCAACATAAGAATATAAGTAATCTAAAACAATATACTGGATAGTGTTATCGCTGAAATGAATTACCACATAATTATTATTAGAGGTCCTTGCTGCGAAATACTAGATTATTTATTTTAAAGTCATTATGCAACTTTCAAGGCCAGGCCAAGACTAAAATGGTAGCGATAAAGGTATTCGATGGGCATTGACAGTAACACAGCAAATAGGTTCCATTCATTTGCACTGATCAGAATATTACTCCATATTTAGTTTAAGTTAGAATGGGTAATATCGTAAAATTTGTAAGATTACCTTGAAAACAGGCAAAATCACAAACAATTGTACTTGCAAAGGTCAACTTTTGATCTTTTACAAGTGGAAAAAGTTTGACACAAAATTGCACTATGTAATTGGATTTTAAAAAGATTTATATTTGATGTTTGGACCCAAATATGAGAAATATAACATGATATATTAAATATAATATGAATACCGGTATATAAAAAATGTATCTATCTGTTAAATGATTGTTATGGTAGGTTAAAAACAGGAAAAAAGAAAGAAATTTTTTTCGATTTAAAGAAAGTGCAATAAGCAAAAAAGCGTTTTTTAAGAAAACAAAAGGTTATTTACCTTTTAACCTTGACAACGAATACTTCAGTATCATGAATAAATAAGTTGATATTTTTCTACTAGCTATTCTTGATAATCTTAATATTTACCAAATTACCTATTTTGCAACCATAAACGAAATTGTCGACGTTTTCATCCGACCCTCAATTTAGCATGAATTCAAATTACGCTGGCATCATCTTGTATCATGCTATAGCCTGTTACCAATGGTTACAGGTTGATCTTTTGTGTTGTTTTGAAACATAGCAAAGGATATGTAATTAAACATTTTAAACCCGAAAAAAAAAAAGACGACTAATGAAATACAAGCAACTAACTACTTGCAGTTGTCAACATGCTTATTATTAATAAAATCACAATAATTCAATGTCGTTTTATTTTTACATATTGTATTTGAAACAAGGTTTGAAGATTACATGCCCTTTTTGAACACATCTTGCTCTTTGATTCCGCAAACTAAACTAAATAGCTTTAAAACTGTACAGGAAGGCCTTAGGATTTATAATTCCAATGGTTACATTAACGTAACTGGGTCCATTTTCAGTTATTGTATATAATTTTCCATTACATTAGGTAATATGCCATCCATATAATGTATGAAATTTCTGCTTACTAAATATTTCCTTTCTCCTTTTACGCCTTATATGCAAAAAAGCCATTTTTATTTAAGGTGCGTTAAATTGAGCTCTTTTCAATTCAATAAATTATGAACTTACAATACAGATATATTCTTTAGCACCTTGAAAAAGAGATACTTACATTTTAAGAACCAATTCAAATTTTATAAGATTAGATTGTAGTCAGTAACATTTTGGTGATGCAGGTGGAGGAAAGCCGAAAAAGGCGAGTAATCTGTTATTATTATTATTAACCCTAAGGCTTGTCCTCCTGAGTTAATTTTTGTAACATGAACTCCAAAAGGGGTTGTTGTTGCAACCCGCCCTAATATTTTAGAACGGAACCCCTTATGAACGTGGTTTTGCTATTAATAGATGGGTATGATCCTCCACTATCCAACAACACCAAGATCATCAAAATCGGTATTACGTAATTATGACGTTATAAAGTACTTTCGGATCAGAAAATCAGGCAAAATGGCCATTATGCCTGGGGTCGGTTGCTTTTGCGTTTTTATGTAGCGGGTAAAAAACCCTTAGGGGGATGCAACAATAACCCCTTCGGAGGACGAGGGTTAATAAAGACTAACCTCGGAGAAACGTGCGTAGATCAACTTTACAAAATCATAGATAGAAGGTATTTTATTGCCTAACATTTAAAATGCATCACCGAAAATGATCGTCAATAATAGATAAATACATTACTTCTGTAGCAGATATTAACAATAATCTAAGATTAACTTACAAACTCCTCCATTAGCGTACACCGCGTGTGCTCATAATAATTAATAATATCGAACAACATGCATGCTTCCCAATCAGATTTCAATTCAATTGTATATCGACATCAAAGGTAAGTCAAGTCGTTGTGAGCAACGTCCTTGTTAATTCCCAGACATATATCTAATCTTTGTTATTTATGTCTCGGCAAGTTTAATTAAAATTGATCCGTTTTTGCATTTTCTACGAATATATTCCCAACGAACACGTGTTCAACAGTAATGTAATAAATGATTGTGTGTTTATTCTAAAGGCATCTGGCTGTTGATTCTACAAACAGCCATACTGATATTGTTCCAATATTACTTAAGTTTTTGACATCAGTCAAAGCTATTTCCACAAATGAGTTGATTTTATTAAAACTATTTGAAAAAAAATAATGATATAGAATGCAAATAAAAGCGTTTGCATTGTCGATAACTGTTGATTCTGAGTTGTGAAATGATTGTATGTGTTACACTCTAAGAAATGACCGTATTTTTACGGTAGAAAACCGGTATTCTTTAACGGTGAATTCCCGTAAGAAAATATTTACGGATGAAATGTAAATTTGACGTCTTTTTA
>JXSR01S057591.1:45916-57926 GCA_000969725.1 Ophiothrix spiculata | reverse complement strand
GTTGTAGTAATTTTATATTCTTGAATATTTAAAACCTGGAATGACGTTCATATTGTTTGTTTTTTAAAATTGAAGGCTGTAGTGAAAGAAGTAATTAAGTCAAATTTTGAAATTGAGTTATTAGTGGGTTTAAGGTTACTGTAGCGTAGAAACCATTTTGAAATTTTTTCAAAACTAATTATCGTCATATCCCGTAGGTTATAAATAAACTTGTATACATCTTTATGGTTGGATTAAGGCGACATCAGTCAAAAACCGACGAGAGCTCAAATGAGGTAACATGTCACTTTGTTCCTCGTGACTTGTTTGGATTCCTCAGTTTTAAGATAATAAGGATTATTTGATAGTGGATCATGACTGTAGAGGAAGAATTTCAAAAAAGTGATACGATCGATACAGCCTTCAAAATCTCCATATAAAATACACATTTTAATATACAATAACATTGTATATGTACATTGCAATATTTTTTTTTCATTTAAAAGATATAAAAAAAAACCCATCAGAATACTCATACGGTTTCTCAAAACCTATATTATGTGACTTAAGTACCTCTACAGTCTTCAGAACTTTTAAGTGCAAAAGAAAAATACTCGAATTGCCAATACGACCTTGTGGAGTCACATTACACTGTATTTCAACATATATCATGAATTCACATTTCCATGACTTATTTCTCATTTTTATCAACCCGACTGACATTTTTGAACGTGTCAAAATCGGCACAGAGGCAATAGAAACTTCTTACATACGTGGCGGAATAAGGTGTTACTTTATTCATGATTTTGACAATATCTGAAGCAAAATTCGAATATTCAAAGATCGTCACATACAAGATATGATGTTCTAAATGTCATTTTTTGTAGTAATGCTTCATTGGAAAGTTAAAGGGTCTCTAAAGGTATTGAAATATGAAGCTACAATAAATAAAATAGATAAAGTTTGCAACCATCTTTGATGACATGCACCATATACGCTAATGAACATCGCTCAGAAGATTATAACAAAGCAACAGAGAATCGGCATTTTTTCAACACCGACTCATTAAAAGTGATTGTATCTATCATTCATTAATCGAGGACATTTTGTGATCTTGATTAGCTTATTTAAGAAAAGTATTAGATCTTCATTCACAGATTCGATTAATAGATTCGGCTTCCGGGGAAAGAAACAAATATTGGCATTGAATTGATACTTCGACATTTCTGAACACAGATTGATGGCCGTTGTGAACTATTTAATTAATTGTTAACCGGGCCATGAACATGATATGACCATCAACCGCCTTGAATATAAAAGTTGTTTGAGTTTTTTCTGTGTACTTTTTCGTTTGCAAGTTATCCACCAAAACGAAAATGAACAATAAAACGTTAATTAAACAACGACACAAAACTGACTAAGATTTTGCTTCTGATAGAATGTATGTTACTTTCTCAGTGAATTATGCGTTTCATTGCTCTAATTAGTGGCTTTTCAATGATGAAACTTCAGTGTGAATTCCACCCTTTATATTGGTTTCTTTGATAGCTTTGCAACATTTATGAGGACAGTGTTTTATTGCAAACCCGTCCATACATACGCTTTGTGCTTCATTGCAAAGAATTTTCTTTATATAATTATTATACAGTTTAGGTTTTGTAAGTAAATGTGACCGTCCAGCCCAAAGCAGCAGTAAATGCCAGCCCTTTTCATTTTCACTTTTTTACTTATTTGCAAAGACCATTCTTTAAAATGACACCTTAATGAACTTCACACGATTTCCAGAAGTGAAGTTATGGTCCGTCAAAGGTTGTCAGGGAGTAAAACGTATAACGGAAATAAACGCGTTCAAAAGTTAGTAAGCCCTATAATTTTCTGTTGATCGTCTTAAGAATATGCCCATTTATTTCACATTTCCTATCATTTTCTTGAAAACTTTACTGGTATGTTGTAGTACGCACTAGGATTGTGAATCTGTCAAAAAATCAATTTCGACAAATTATGACCTTGACATGTATTTTCACTTGTAGCGCAAAATGAAATTTCTGGCATTTACTGCTCATACGGCCTGGACGGTCACAAATATTATCAGGTCATCTCTTATTGTTTTTACAATTAAATTTCAAATTTCACTTAAAACATAAAATCTTCACTCTGACCCTCATTGTATAATCATTATGGTTATATAAAATGGTTGTTGAATCGAATGCATTTATGCCAATCTTCTTCTATACACAAAATGGAAATGTTGGAATGTGACAATAATTAAATAAGACGCCGAATTTAATCAAAGTGAAATTGCAAAACAAGCAGAAATAGTTTTTTTACATCTGACTGATTTTGATCATTTCTACAGCGTCGTGTAGATCATCAGGGTCATCTACATCGATCAGAAGCATTGTCCATTATTATCATTTTGTCCGCATCTTAAGGAATAGAAAATCGTTACCATTTCTACAAATTGCACATTATAGTGTAGTATTAAAAGTAGGATAGGGTTTTCAGACTTAAACGTGTTTAATTGTACAATTATTGTATTATGACATCATGGTATGGGTCTATGGGAAAGTAACACAAGAGTTTAAACAACAAACAACACGTAAAATACATATACAGCTTAGTCAAGTTTAACCAGACATGTATTCTTAATTCAATATTAATACAAATATTGAATATTTTAGAGAATTTTCATTTTGACCAAATTGCCTATGATTGGCAGCAGGGAAAACATGATGGTATTTAGGTAACTCTTCCACCAAAGATCTTTGCTTCCACTGATATTAGATATAGACTAATTAAGTACAGGGATTGTTGGTCATCTAAATAAAAATACACGGTTGCTCATAGAGTTGGAATAAAAATATTTTACCACTTTTTTATGTTAATGTCAGTTTATGATGAAAATATCTAGAAACTTAAATTGCTTTTGGTCAGATTTGATTGTGGGTTCGAGCCCCGGGCCGGGCGGTTTTCGTCTCCTTGTTTCCTTGGGCAAGAAACTTTACTCTACTTGCTCCGTGGTCGGACAGTCACGTAAAGCCGTGGGTCCCCTGTACGAATAGACTCCTTCATGGGGTATGCATGTTATGCAAGTACTTGTATCATTGATTGATTGATTGATTGATAGGTAATCTTGTTGCGTGTGAAATGGAACTCCAAACGTGATCAATTTTCTCATGTACTTGTAAGGGCATGGTCATATGGACCAAGACATTCAATCACTTGCTTATCACTCTACCACAGATAAACATTCCATATGACCACTTAACTTGAGCAGAGAAGTGACCTTGAGCAAGGCGGGGTCAAATCAAATTTGACCTAAAAAATCACGTTTTTGACCCATTTTTGTTGTTGCCCCCTTACCAGTACATAAAAAAAATGATCACATTCGGAGTTTCATTTCACACTCAACAAGATAACCTATCAAATCACCAAAAGCAACATAAGTTTCCAGAATCTTCATCATAAATTGACTTTTACATACAAAGTTGGAAAATATTTTTATTCTAACTTTATGAGCAACCGCGTATGTATTCTAAATATATTTCTAGAGGTGTTAATTTACTCCTAATATCTTTTTATAGGATTATATTGTTTTTCGTCGTGTTGAATAGTTTGGCACTGTTGCATCTGTTTTGTTTTTTGTTGTGTTGTGATGTTGTTGTTGTAATTGTTAGAACTTTTTATTATTGTAAATTGTAACCTTGGATAAAGTACACATTGCATGTTTGGAATTGAATCTTCTTTCACAAAAGGTAACTAATTTAGATTTTGTATATAATGCAGATATGACCTTGATGCAATTAGATAACAAGTCAGATAACAAAACTGGACATTGTATTTGAACAGATGCTATGCATTGTCATTCTCATATTTTATAATTATCATTTATGTCGCATCGTCTCGTATTTGTGAACGCGTTAAATCTATAAGATTTATTGGAATCTTTTACGTGCTGGTATGAGCTGTTACTTTATTCATGGTTTCGACAATTTCTCTAACAAATATTCAAAGATCGCACATACATAAGTTCGATAAAAGTTCAATCAATTCCATTTCAATTTCGTTTCCCTGAAATTATCTGGTTTTCAAAAACCGCGAAAATGTATTTGAGGATAAAAATGATCTCAATTGCCAGCATAAAAAAGATCTACTATTGTGAGGAATCATGGCCTGATAACACATGATAAATTAAGGATTCGATGTCAAGTTAAACATTAAGCCCGTATTCCAGAAAGGTGTTTAGCTAAATCAAGGTTTTATTTCTCGTCAACAGCACGACTCATTGAACTGTTCTGCTTGAAAGCTGCAATGATGCGAATCATTCCTGGACAGTTGATGCTCAGTTAAACAATAGTTTAGCTAAACATCTTTCTGGAATACGGGCCTTAAAGTTCGGGTATTAAATCTTAACGTACCTAAAAAGTTGACAATGGACAGGAAACACACAGTACTTTTGTCAAACGGAATGATAACCACTGTTTCAAGAAAGAGGATTTTAAGTAAAGTTTCCATGACATCCAACAAGTTGACTTAATCAGTAAATGGTTTTAGTCAATGTTGTGACAATGCACCGATTACTGAAAGCAAAACGATAAAACATAGCACCTCAGTGTCATTCAACTGGTAGTGCTTAGCATTGCGTCGATTGAGTAATCTCAACTATTCAATGCCTTTATCTATTCTATTACGTTTGATGTATTACATAGATTGTTTCGAATGACAAAAGCGAGCGAAATGTTTCGGGATTAGATACCTATTTAATTTTTTTCTTCAAAGTTTCTTTATGAAAACAATAGCAATAAAACCGCATTTCAATGTGCTTTACGTTATGTACTGGAAAGCAGACTAAGAAAAGTATAAAAATTCTCAAGGTATAGTCAAACTCAATACTATAGGAGTAAAATATGATTTAAAGTACACTCTTAATTTATGGTTAACTACAGGCTATTATATAAAGAATTGCAGTCGCGGTAGACTTGCCGTGAAAATATTATGTAAGTGGTAAGAAACCGGTTATAAGAGAAACCATAAAAAGGCCCTTTTTCAGATAAGTAAGTTGACGTTTCGAGCATGAATTTGAATGGATCAACACACTTGGCTTTACAACTCGTAGATGGTAGCCGATTCCAAAGTTTGGATGCTGCAAATGATAAAGTATGATCGCAATACGTGGCTGTACTAATGACACGGGTGGTGGTGTATAATCGGCATTTCGGCAATGTATATTGGTGCAATACAAGTCCATTAATTGTCTTCATATAAATATGCAGTGTGCCCGAGAAAAAAAGGAACCCGCTATTTACGCCCTCTGTTCTTTGACACGGTTGAATGATTTGGAATGCTGTTTTGCTAGATAACTGCACCAGAAAGTCCTCTTTCCAACAATACAAAATATTCCTAAGTTTTTTACCTGGTTGAGTAATTACGAGCAACTTTTTTATGAATTGTGCATTTTTTGCCTTTGTACCACTTTTTTGTAGAGTTAGCTTCTTGCTCATGATGTGCTTGAAGCCGTCTTGCAAATTCAATGAGGACACATGTAGGACTCATTTTTGGATGACTGAACATCGAATTGTTCCTAGATTTAGATGACTGCACACAGGAGAGTGTGACAGAGCAAAGGAAAGTTGTTAAAATGATTGCATTTATTCATTCGCTTCCTCCTATTGAACTATCGAAAATCTAATCTCAAAATTGAATTTCAAAGGTAATAGCATTGCAAGATGCAGCTCACAGTTTAACTAAGCAGCATGTTTTCTTCGTTACTGAATGAATGAGAATAGGTAGCCTTCCGTTACTTTCGAAGAGAGATTTCTTGTAGGGCTACCTTAAAAGCAAACTCTTCAAAACTCCATAACAACGATCTTCGTGGCAGAATTATGACAAAGATGGATTCATTGAGAGGGCAAAGACAGTTATCCGTTATGTTATCGGAGCAATACGTAACAGAACATGAAAAACACAGTGACAATGACTTTTTTCAATTTTGGTACAGAGCCACATTTAGTAAAATGTCTTTAAAGACGTTAAACTTGAAAATTGCTTGGTTTGGGTGAACGATTTTGCTATCATTTTGAAGAGAACATACAAATAAAAAATTGAATATACATTTCATGGAAATTAATCAACCATGTGCAAGAATGGAGGGCACAAATCTCGGTCTCCTTTTTTTCTCGGACATCCTGTGTAGCTTGAATATGACTCTCTCTCGTGGAACGGCCCCCGGGGGGGGGGGTAACTAGGTATTCTGACCGGGTAGCCACCCACGTTGCCAAAAAGGTAAGACATGGACAGGTCTCGAGACTTGCAATATAGGGTATCAAAATCGACCAGCTACACTGCAAGTCTCACAGAGGGTATCAAACTAAGAAAGAATGATTGAATTTATGACAATAGTGCCAAAAAAGTGCTTCAAATGGTGAACAGTCACCTTTGTACCTTTTTCTGAATAATTATTTCTTCACATTTGCTAATGGTCTCTGACAGATAGGGTATTAACAGATGTTGTACCGGATAGAATATCCATTCGAACAGATATGGTACATTTATGGTCTCAGACTTTACCAATTCTGCCAATTTTTTGATCTCACATAGGGTAACTTTTGGAGCCTGCGGAACTCGGGTGGTTACCCGGACACAAATATCAGTTACACGCCTGGGGGATAGGCAGACGGTGGAGAAGATTTAGAAAGCTTTATACATGTGCGACCCTTTACACCGGTGACAATTCTCGTGGCAGGGTTCCGAACCGTTTGTATGTCAAGTTCAGATTTAGGAATGCGGTAGTGGAGATTGTTACATGAGTCTAGTCAAAATCTGACAAATGCACGAGTGATTCGGTAGAAATTCGGTCAAGATATGGCCTAAGATTGCCGATGTTAAAAATGAATACGATGGACTTTTGCAGACAATGCAGACATGTTGCTTGATTTTTACCGGACTTTGGCTGGTATCACTTTGGTAAAATACTTCTCTACTTCGATGCCGTTATAATCACATTTACATAATTTTTTGGTCTCCTTTGAAGGGGCCGTGCTACAACATAATACCTCACAGAAATTTGATAAAAAGTCATCATCGTCGAGACTGAAATCTAAATCGTTCTTCTATCTGAGATGATAAACACACAATGTATGATGTCACTGATGCAGTTAGTGCCCAATACATTATCAGTATTGATCAAGGAGAAAATTAGAACAACACATTCAATGAGTAAATGGAAGGTATTCACTCATTCTATAAAATAACGGTCTGAGATTTCATTTACTGACTTCAATTCGTTCAATCAGTTATTTACTTCTGAAGGAAGACGGGTTTTTTGCATTAAGTGAAAATGTAACAACGCGCTTATAAAATACCTTCAAGCGTAATTGACAGTCAATTGCAAAAGTGTCAATATTTAGGAAAAAAGTCAGCTCTGTGATTCAAGATAATTTACCACCTTTATGGTTATTGTTGATACAAAAGCACTACTATTTCTATCTAATCAATCGTTTCTTTAATTAAATTTGACCAATAACTGTCCATTTAATAATAACCGACATTTACTACACCAACTTCTTATGTAGTATTGCAAATCCATTGAAAAGTAAAATTAATTTCTATTTAGTTTTCTGTATAATTAAATGAATCTAAAAAAATAATTATTTTTGACTACTGAACCCCCTTAAAGCAAGTTTCCATGGTGCTATTGGCACCATGGAATAGCACCATGGTGGTTCATTCTATAACCCAATTAGTATACCTCAATTTGCTTTTTATCCCATCTCTCTAGGATATATCGTTTTCGAGAAACCTTGCACGCAGCGATGACATATCGTCAAAATTCACTTTTGAGATATTAGCAATTTAATTTAGAAACACTGTTTTTAAGGTTTTTGTATAATTTAGAAACACTGTTTTGCTATTATTAAACAATTAACGAATTTTCACTGGTAATTTTGAAACTTAGAGATCAACAGCAAAATTGGTTTTGGAGATATTGATTTTTAGAGCCGAAAAAAATAAATATCGCAGCTTGAAAAAACAAGAAAATACATACAAAATAAAACAATAAATTTTGCTCGCAAAGTTACATTTTCGATCATAACTTTTTAACGGGAGCTTCGATTTTTGTCAAGCAAAAAGCAAAGGAAAGGTAATTTTGTCTTTAATTTCACTTTGAAATGTTTTATTTTTAGTCCTTCCAAACCCATAATCACCCTTAATATGCAAAGGTACGCCATTTGCTCAAGTACATTGCACACACCGCTCACTGGATTTGGACATACGTCGCTCAATGCCCGATGTTTAATAGTAGGAGCTTATACCGCCAAGCCACGCAGGACTTATCGCTTGTTGCTTCTCGAATGCTATTAAACTTGTTTGCATGATTTAGCTAAGGATGTGATTTTTTCACATTTTCATCATTATATTTCTTATTATCATTAGAATAATAAAAACAGACAAAAGAAATACATTACAACTGCATTAAATAGCAATGGCATACATTAACAAACACAAAGTTATATGATATTTTAAAAGATATTCATATTTTACCTTTTTTATGTTTAAGTTATCATCTTACAAGGAATAGCAATGCATGCGTCATCTGGCTGAACTAAGACTTATAAACTCTATGAACACTCTCAAAACCTGACGGCATTAATGTCAAGTTTGACATTTGTAAATGCAATTGGATCATGTAATCAGTCTTTTTAACACTGCCGACTTGCATTTGCTTTTTTAACACCACAGAACTTGTATATTCTGTTTATTTTTCTTGCTGTAATTTAGTAGCTGTAGATTTACTTGACAAAGACATTCTGTCGAAACGTCGTGTTTTAGTCAACACCATCACAGCACTACCAATTCAGTCTCGAAGTGTTACGTGTAATCCGATTATCACCCTAACAACTGGTTCACGCTTTCTAGTTTTGAACCATGATCGAAATGATCACCGCACAAATGTATAGCATACATTGTTGTCAGGGGATGTGCGTTAACCAGTTACTGGGGAAGTTACCTAATCACTACGATACTGAATACCCATCCTGGTAATTATTGTCTCTATAGCGATGCATATACATTTTATATTCTAAAATTGAATCAAGGCATCTTAATTTGGTTTGTATACATACTTTAGTATATTGATGAATATTGTTATATAGAAAGTACTAAACATTAATACGGTCTAATTTCAAGTACTTTCTATCAATATTTGGGTGGAATACATTTATTACACTTAAATGAACACCTATTTATCCATTCATCAAAGTTTATCACAAACACAAAATCTTATTGAAGGAATCGGCTGGATTAATATGCGCAAAAAATTGCTGCCCGATTTCGAGATTTCCAAAATTTAATTAATTTTCCCCAATAACTTGATCCAAACGTTTGGTTTATGTTCTTTGGATCAAAACTAAGCTCATCAACTTGAGCATAATATATTAAATATTACATTTGAAAATTTAAAAATAAGTTAACAAGAGAACTAGATTAAATCTATATCGATACAGGTCTAAGTGAATTTGTGTATTTTGCATGCCAACTTTTATGACGCCGGAAACCTTTTCCACTGGATTTATTTCATCATTTATTACCCTTTACTTGTTCCACTGCATTTGAAGCGTCTGAGGAGGCTCTATCCCGTATGTTTCTTTGATATATGTATTTTAAGGTATCTTGAAAAGTACGTTCACATATGGTGCTAGTCATTAATAAAATACAAATATATTTTTGAGAGTATAATCCAAGTCACGAAAAACTTATCTTCACTTCCTGACACAAAAAATCTGCGTTAGAATCATTAGGAAAGAGATATTGCTAAGAATGGGTTGCCTTAATGATTTTCCATCTTGGTCAACATAATCAGCAATTCGACTATAAGTAATTCAGATAAATCTATTAGCAATATATCTGATAATAAATGGAGGTCGATGACAGTGCAGTCAGCACGCATTATCCAATTCATTTTGTGTACCAATGGGGCCATTAAAAAGGACGTATCTGCATCTGTGTCAGCTCATGTATATTTTAAGATGTTGATGATGCTCCGTTTTTAGCTTTATTCTAGATTGCAAATGTGCCTGTTTTGTTACATATCAATAGCTTTGAAGGTTTTTGATTTACTTTGATTTACTCTGAAGAATGGTAAATCATTAAAAGCTCTACTATAAGCTTTGCAGTCTTATAATGAGATTTTCCAAATTGTATGTTTATGAATTTTCCTAAATTTACTAAATGATAATAGTGCAACACGCGTGTAATCATATATAAAGCGCAGCGTTACATGGTCTCCTACAATAGAAAAATGTGCCAGCATTTTACCGCGTTAATAAAATGTGTAGCTCAGTTTTACTCATTTTTATGGTATTTGTGATGTTTTGCATTAAAGGTCAATAAATCTAATTTGAACACAATCAATCTGCGTTAGAATAATTAAGAAAGAGCTATTGCTAAGAATGTGTTGCCTTAATGAGTTTCCATCTTGGTCAACATAATCAGCGACTATAAGTAATTCAGACAAATCTATTAGCAAGTCTGACTGTAAATGGAGGTCGATGACAGTACAGTCAGCACGCATTATCCAATTCATTTTGTGTACCAATGGGGCCATTTAAAAGGACGTACATCTGCATCTGTGTCATCTCATGAATATTTTAAGCTGTTGATGATGGTCCGTTTTACCTTTATTCTAGATTGTAAATGTGCCTGTTTTGTTACATATCAATAGCTTTGAAGGTTTTTGATTTACTTTGATTTACTCTGCAGAATGGTAAATCATTAAAAGCTATAGCTTTGCAGTCTTATAATGGGATTTCCCAAATTGTTTGTTTATTAATTTCCCTAAATTTACTTTGATAACAGTGCAACACGCTCGTTATCATATATAAAGCGCGGGTTTACATGGTCTCCTACCGTAGAAAAATGTGCCAGCATTTTACTGCGTTAATAAAATGTGTAGCTCAGTTTTACTCATTCTTATGGTTTTTGTGATGTTGATGTCTATATTTTGCATTAAAGGTCAATAAATCTAATTTGAACATTTTTAAACTGAAAAGGACCATGTAAAAATTGGGACATGGGCAAGGATATGGTGACCTCTTCAACAAAGGGTTTATCAAGGAAAGTCGAAATCTGAACGGATTTAAATTCCAAAGTAATGGTGTGAGTAAATTCCAAATTCCAAAGTAATGGTGTGAGCACTTCAATAACAATTCTATAGTGTTAAAGATACGACTTTCAAAACTGTATATCGTGACCTCTTTATTTCTCACATTTGTTTCACTCAAGATGATGATTTATCAACTTATTATATATACGAGGGTGCAATAAGCTGGTAGGTCAAGAGATGAAGTATGAATCGATTTATATACGGTAAAAGATTAAAATTCACCTTTGGCTAACCTTTATGCATGTATATACATCACCTGTTGACGACACTGGCGTCACAAAATATAATCCATTGCATCAATGTGCTTCCGTTTTTATGCATAGCATTGAAGCAACATGGCATATATATAGGTAGTATCGGAAATATGAAATTGATTAGAGGCAATTAAACATTATGATCTTCTCATTCACGTATGGATACGAAACACCTGCTTTAAAACAACTTCATTATAATGACTGCTCATGGGAAAAGTAATTTGGTATATCAGAAAACCTCCAAGTTTCTATCTTGATAAAAAAAAACCAGAACAAGATAGACATTACTGATGAAAGATAACTTCACATAAAACATTTTAATCAACATTCACTTCAAATAGCACCATTAATATGCCGAAGGTGTATATCTGGATAAAAGTGCATTCTGGGTTGCAGGTATTCAATTTGTCTGTTGACTCTTCCACATGCATCATATGATTCAAATAGCACTCAGACTGTTTAAGAGACTAGTTTCTCTGAGTTAAAGCAAAAAACTAAAACGCACCCTTTGAATGTAAAGGTTGCTTTTAGCTACTACTTAGAGGCAAATGTTAAAACAGGTTATTTTAAAGGCATTAGCCACGATCATCAAAGTGAAGGTCAACTTTCCTCAACA
>JXSR01S057584.1:2053-13435 GCA_000969725.1 Ophiothrix spiculata | reverse complement strand
TTTATTTCCCATGTTTTCATTATGAAATTAATAGAGATGATGGAAAATAGTCTAGTAAACATATTCATATCAAATTACCTAACATTTCTACGATTGTTTGGCCATGACGTGAAACGAAAGTTGGTAAAAAGGCAAAAAAAGTATAAAATTTGTATTCGCCGTTTGTTTTGTATACAGAACCAATGTAATTTTCTCTCACTTGGAACTCATAAATATGCCTTACACCTTCAAGACTAATACAAAAAAAGAATTTTTAAAATAGCCAAATTTGGTTTGAAGTTATGCCTGATAGAAATGAACTTTATCAGGCACCCATTTTTATGTAAATTTCATGTTAATTAGTCTATTATTCAAAAACCACTCATGCAAAACCTTGCAAAAATGAGATCCCGGTACCTGAGACTATTGTCATTGACGTCCAATACATGAAATTGAACAAAATTGTTATTTTTGGAACTCAAAAACTAAAGGGGTTTTTCGGGGTTAGCCGCTACACTAATGTATTTGGCAAACAAGAGAAACACCTCATTCAAATACAAATTTAACTCTTTCACTCCGAATAACATTTTTAAAAAGCCGCTCTATTTGGACAGAAAGCGGCTTCGAGTGCCACAGGGGTATTTACTATGTAGCTGCAGAGCTCCAGTCTTATTCTTTTTGCAAAAATTGATGATGGCGCTTTATCAGGCAGTAACAGCCGAATTTTTGCTTTATTTTTACAGTCATTTTGTCGTTAAATTAATTCCAGTCAAATATGCACGCTTTTGCGAGCCACTATAAGCGTTCCTGACTGAAAGAGTTAAAAGTATGTAACATGTTACAACACTATACACATCAAAGTAGCAAACAGATTGGAGATTGTTTTCCGGTGAGAACACGGTAGCTTCAAGCCTACGTACCTATCCTAAGGCAGACAGGTTAGATCAGTTGATACATACTTGTTTTTCGTTGTGTGCACTGTACCTTCTTACCAGTATACTCAGCTTCAGGACAAGTCAATCAGGTACAGTGCTTGTTTACTATGTAGAAATGTCAAGTCAAGTGTCTTTTACTGAAAAGCAAAATCTTTGAACATCTTAAATAGTTAACTACAGTGTGTCCGTTTACACTCATGTACCATTTATATCAATCTAGTATTTTCGTTTTTTTCCATAGAGGGCGCTTTCAACTTGCACAATTTTTATTGGGACACACTGTATAAAAAGTCTCTTTGGAAATGTTAATATTTTCATATTTAAACTTACCAGAGCCTGATATATGAAAATGCAAAATATTTCCAACAAAATGTGAATCTCAAATTTCACTTTATTTGAAATTTTACAATGACGAAAAAAGTACATCATGAAAATTAAGTCCTACTTATTCAAAAAGGCACCTAATTACCTCTTTTATAAAAGTACAACAAGTACACAGACTTCATTGATTTATACCAACCATTTTGATTACAAGTCACATTCACATGATCTAAAGCTTGATGTTACAAAGTTGTTTGATACACATTAGTGGCAATCAAATTGTTGATTTTTTGTTCAAGAATAACATGGACAACACTGATTATGCATTCAGTAGACACAAAATTAGCTCCAAGGCACGAACAGCAATCGGCAAGCAGCCGTCTTCTGTAGTATCGACATTTCCTCACGCCTCAAGATATTTTCTAATCTCCTGTAGGCGGATCGATAACCCGACCCACATTCTACAAGCCTGGTTTACAAATTTTACAGTTGTAACAGATAATAAAGATTCACTCTCTTGACCAAAACATTCTCCCCTACCCAGTTGTTTGAAAATCTTTCTCCAAGAAATTTTCTTTTTTTAAATGACTCTATTGTACGCAGGCATGAGAACACACATATCCATAAAAAAACCTGAACATGATGACAAAAGAGCAAAAATAGGCTGAAATTCAACGAAATTGTGGATTTTTGAGCATGAAAAATCCTGAATTCAGGTAAAAACCTTAACTTTCTCATGCCTGTGTACGAGATTTGAATTGGCTGATCTGGATCTTAAATCAGTTACGAGGTTGTTTTGGATCATATGATGCAATCTAGATGTAAAGTTGTTTATGGAGTTGCTGATCAATCCGGATGTTTGCATCCTTGTAGATAGCCCATATTGTTAATATATAAATATTTCAACTTTCAGTCTATATCTTGAGATTTCTTCAGCATTATATAACAAAAGTTCAATATCTCATGGATAGTTCTTTGGTACATAAATATTCCAAAACCATGTGATTGAAACTCCCACTCAATTCAATAACTATAAAGACTTTTGCCAATGTTCAACATCTACTACTTTTTTGAAATTTTTTGAAACATCTTTGTACCTGATAACATTTTGCAAAAACAACAGCCCGAGGGTTAAGATTTGAGAGAAACTGTTCTACATCAAACCTAAATCCTTCTTTGACAAATCTAAGCTAGGAACGAGAAAAATATATAAGCATGCAAGACAGTTTGCATGGGTTCTAAAGATAAGAAACTCAGTTGACAGCCTAATTGACCAAACAGCACACAAACACTCCATTAATACTCGAAACCAAATTACACAAGATTTCTCAATAGCTGATGGTATTTTTAACTATAAAATTGACATAACATCTTTGTTTCTGGTAACATTTTGCAAAAACAATCACCTCAAGGCAAAGATTTGTGTGGAACTTTAGTACATCACACCTAAATCCTTCTTTGACAAGCTGGGATGAAGAAAAATTATGCAAGTAAACAAAATTTGCATAGGATCTTCAGTAAAGAGACTTAAATGACAGCCAAATTAGACAAGCATCATACAAACACTCATCTCTACAAAAACACTAGTTTCTAACCCTAACCCCACTGAATCTCACTATATCCTTTTCAACAAAGTTAAGAAATATGTCATAGACTTGAGTTAGCTATGATCAGGAAATAGCTGCCATGGAAGCACTTGCTCATTGGCTTGACATAGAGATAATTGGATCGGGGTGGGAGAGGGCTCTGGTTCGAATCCGAAAGCAAATCCACCATTTTGACTTGCAGATTTCAAAGTAGATAATGTTTGCATGGAGAAGTGGTCAAGAGTTTTAGGTTAAGATTTAGGAATTCAGGGTGTATTTAAAAACCAAGTGCTACTTCTATGACAAAATGAAGCTATCGAGCCCTAAGAACAAAAAAAAAATGAAAAATAGAACCAAGAAGGTCATTATTCATATAAACAGAAAGTTAGCAAGGTACAATGATATAACAAAACAGAAAATATTGGTAATATGATCACAAAACCCAATAATATAAATTATCTTAAAGTAAAGTAGTTATCAAATATGTTTGATTCTAGAGCTATCTTCAAATTTATTTTCCTTGCAAAAACTAGTTGACTGATGGACATCTGATTGCATTCTAATGTGCTATAATTTGTTTGCCTTCATTCTCCACATATTGCTATGTCACGTAACGACAAGTGCAAATAGCATTAACCATAAGGTAGTTATCATCGCCGCATTAATGACTTGTTCCGGCGTGGTCATGTTTCAAATTCGCTACATTCTGTCTTGATGTGTTCTGATAAATCTTAGTAGTGAAGCAATGAAAGACTGGTACTAGAGCTTTTATTAGCAGTCCAGTCCGACTGCCAGAAAAGGTAATATTTCCAAAAAGCGGCACCATATTGCCAGTTCCAGTTGACATTTGTCAACTATGTTGAATTCAACAATCTCACCCTAATTTATTCCCCAGCATTCAGGGTCTTAAAAAAAGCCAGCAAAAGTAGGGAAATAACCAGACTAATTTCAAACAATCCATAGAATACAATCAAAATAAAATTTCTTTCAGTGATATGTGTCCATATTAAATGCATTTGACCTTCTAAATATTTTTTTTGTTTTAGATGGCACCACAATATCGCTGCTATACTTTTATCAACCAAGAATAAATTTGAAGTACATGATGTGTGGACTTTTGCTATCTACTGAAGATAGTGTGCCTCTTAACATTAAAGCAACTCGTAAAAAAAACCTTGATTGCATCTGAAAGTTGTTTCAAATATAAAAATGAAAAAAAAAAAAAAAAAAGGATAGTGCTTAAAGGGAAGAGGCTTTAGATGTAAAATCTTTTTTTTTTTTTTTTCAAATCAGCCTCCTGAAATGGATAATTTATTTGCATGGGTTTAGGGTTAAAATTCCAACTAGCATCCAAAGTTTCAGAATGTTAAGATCCCAAGTTTCAAAATGTTCAACATTGGTTAACTCATTAGGATCAATAATTCTTTACATGAGTTTAAGCTTAAGGAAAGCTAATTTTCTGTGAAAAAATTGAAGTTGAAACTGGGTTTTATGTATTCAAAGACAATTCATACAGGCTTTCTCTGCAGAGGTACAGTGCATTATTTTGCTTGTTTAAATTTACAAGTATATTGTAGAGTTGAACAAGTTCAAAAGCAAGACGATACTGGTGACCCATCATATCTATGGGTACCTTAGGGGTCCCCAAATCAAAATTAATATTTTGGTCTTATTTTCCAAGGTGAGACTACCATATTCAAAACGATACCTTAGTTTTGATTATCGAATTTTTGGTTGCAAAGTTACAGTTAAATCTGTTTGCAGCCTGTAGCCAATTCCGAAAAAGATAATTTTGAGAAAACCGTGTTTAGAGTTTATGTACTATCTATAAAACTTAAATGGAAAGGGATTTTTACCTTGGTTGTTAACACATTGTTCTTATGTTTTGGATGTTAGAACCTGATTAATATGATTTGGTACCTATGGATAGGACACTTCACATTTTGCAAAGATGTTCAAAAGGTAAATATATCATTTAGGCCTATATGATAACTTCAAGTCAGTAAAATCTAAATTTTGACAGAAAACATCTTTTATGTGTATTTTGGACAGTAGCTTTAAATATTTTAGACCTAAATGTAAAATTCCATCTTGCCAGAGCAGAGGTTTGGTATAGATGGTCACATGTGACACATTTCTTTACTTTACAAGTCATGTTTCCTAATGGTGAGCACAAACAACATCTCTGACTGATGTTTATCATCACCGCCTTAATGACTTGTTCCGCTTTGATCATGTTTCAAATTCTCAACATTTTATCACGATACATGTTGGCAAATCAATTACATCGCACATTGTACTTAAAGAGAAGAAGCTCATTATATAAATCCTCTATGTCTACATCAAGTGATAGGAGTTGCAAAATGTGATATTGGGAGTATTAATGCAATGCAGTGCCTAAAATCTTACGAGTGACGTCGTCGACAGAGAGCATATCGCGACATGTTCACAGAACTAAGTCATATCGCGACATAAACCATATGTAAACAAACATTAACGAAAGTTAGAAAGGACTGATAGTAAAGGAAATAACAAGCAAGAAATCAACTCAAATATTGCTAACTTGTGATAAGTAATAAGATCTCAAGCTTTTTATTCAAATCTATGACTCCTTGCAAAACCCCTGTCAAAATATTACAAACCTCCCAGCCCCTAATTTCCCGCACGGCCTGAAGAATTTCGAACATGTTATTGATCAATTTGTTTGGCATGTGGAAAATGCACTGATGGCTGAAAATGAATAATGAAGTTTACTCATAATTATGATATTATATATTTGATGTGACTGCAGGTCTGATTGAGTGTTGAGCATCTGAAATATTTACAAATGATGCATGAAAAATGTGTCACTGGTTAGGATGATTCTTAGAAGATGATTACGATATCATACCATTACACATGATGTATATAGGTCGGGCCATAAAAGGCCCTAGTTAAAAAGGTGTGTGGTCTTGCAGTATAAAGTTCCTGACTCAGTTTTTGAGAGTTTTAGTCTGTGGGAAAAAACCTTGATTTTGGACTGACTGCAAAATGGAGTCTGCACAGTTGTTCTTGAATGATTCTTTGAGACCCATAGATTAAAGAACTGAATGATGCAAAATCCGCACTATTTAGCAAAATTTTCACTTTTTCATTTTCCCACAGACTATTTGGTTTGAAAATTGAAGCAACTGAGCAGTCTAAAACCATTGTCAGGACTATTTTTTCAAGTAGACATGTCGACAAATTTGTGATGTAGTTATTGTCAAATAATGTGATAATCCAGATGTCCACACAATTTATCAATATATTGTAATCACCAAGAACATGTTATCGTGGAGCTTTTTTTTTAAAAAAGAGATTCTTAGCTAACCTTTCTCCATAGCAAGGCTTCTGCTTCTAAGCATTTAAAAAACTAATCGCACAATAATTGATACACAGATTTCTTGCACCTAAAATTATTGTAGGTTCTATTAAAACAATGATGACTTCTTGGTTTGGTGATGCTTTGGTCACATTACCAACAGTCACCGACTGGTGTGTGGAATAATTTGGTCAATACTTGCATTGCCCAGTCGGTCACTGGTCGGCCACTGGTTGTTATTGCACCATTTCTTAAGACATTATTGACAATTGTTCTTGTCCTAAAGCAATCAGATAACTGCTTACTTTGAACACAGCTTAAATCATAAATTACCTCAATCTTATCCAGATCTTTGCAGGTACAGCCATGAAAGCCCAAATCATGGTACATTGACTCAATTTCTCTCAATGTGAGTTAAGTATGTACATAAAAACCCATATAAACCATGGAGTGAACACACAGTGACATTGTGATGAAACCATAATTTATTGTTCAATATCATTCATTTTACCTTTTTTAGTCTGAATAAAACTGTACTGACTGATTGAAATGTCACTCTTGGTAAATCTTCATGTATGTGGTTCCTACAACGAGTCAATACTTTACAAGGCCTGTTCATATGAAGAAGTACAGGCAAAACCTGAGAGTTCTATTACTTCAGTGTGAAATCTCCATAACCATTTGAATGAATTCAGGTTGTAAAACCGCACATTGCATAATTGATTGATTGTATCATTCACTCATATAGCGGCCCTGCATGTGACGGGGAATACTGTGAATACAGTGGATTACTCAAATGCATTCAATAGAGGTGTGACCATTATCTAACACTTCATATTGTCCCATCAATAAAAATGCATCATTATCATTAGGCAGTATGTTATTGAATGGACTGCGATACGCCATGTTTTCGGGAAAGATCATCAGTCCAAATCCTTTGTTTGATATCAATCGATAGAAGCATGCAAGGCCTCTATTGAGTACAGCACAGTGAAATGGTTGAGTGCTGGGACCAATCAATACAGCACATCATAGCAAAATGTTTTTTATAACTCTGTGATTTGTTAACTCCAAGTTTCATGCTCATGTGAATGCTACAAAACCCTGTGAATGAATTTAGGTTGTAAAACCGCACATTGCAGAATTGATTGTTTGTATCACTCGCTCATATTGAAATGGAAATGGTTGAATGCTGAAACCAATGAATACAGTACAGCACAAAACAGCAAAATAACTGTGTTTTGTTAACTACAAGTTTCACACTCGTGAATGCTACACAACCCTGTGAATGAATTCTCAAGTTGTAAAACGGCACATTGCATATATGATTGTTTGTATCATTCGCTCATATTGAAATGGTTGAATGCTGAAACCAATGAATACAGCACAGCACTGCAAAACAACTCTGTGTTTTCGTTAACTCCAAGTTTCACACTCATGTGAATGCTACACAACCCTGTGAATGAATTCTCAAGTTGTAAAACCGCACATTGCATATTTGATTGTTTGTATCATTCGCTCATATTAAATACAACACAGTGAAATGGAAACAGTTGAGAGCTGAGGCTAATGATTACAGCACAGCATAGCATGGAAAATGGGGTTTTTTTTACCGCACATTGCATAATTGATTGTATCACTCGCTCATATTAAAATGGAAATGGTTGAGCGCTGAAACCAATGAATACAGCACAGCACAAAAAGACTAACTCTATATGTTTTGTTAACTCCAATTTTCATGCTCATGTGAAACCTACACAACCCTGAATGAATTCTCAAACTGTAAAATTACTCTCTTAATGTATAAGAGTGAAAAGTTCACTCTCTCTAGGAGTGAAAACAATTTGTATACATTGAATTTTGACTCTTAAAATAGTGAAATCTTAACTATGTCACTTTTCAAGAGTGGAATGTCACTCTTTCAAGAGTGAATTTTTAACTCTTTTGGAGTAAAATTTTCACTCTTTCTAAGGACTGGTCCGTTGTGTCACTCCTTTATGAGTGATTTCTTTTATGTTTATTGAAATTTAAATTTGATCACTCGTAAAAGAGTGACACTAGGGACCAGCCCTTAGAAAGAGTGACAATTTTACTCCAAAAGAGTGAGAATTTCACTCTTTAAATTCTGTCTTGAAAAGTGATTTTTTTTAAGATTTCACTCTTTCCAGAGTCAAAATTCACTCCATAAGAGTGAAATTTCACTCGTTTAGAGTAAAATTGTTTTCACTCCTAGAGAGAGTGAACTTTTCACTCTTTTACATTAAGAGAGTACACAATACATAATTGATTGTTTGTATCATTCGCTCATATTAAATACAACGCAGTGAAATGGAAACGGTTGAGTGCTGAGGCAAATGATTACAGCAAAGAACAGCAAAATGGAAGGCGTTTTTTAATAACCCTGTGTTTTGTTGACTCCAAGTTTCATGCTCGTATGTATGCTACAAACCCTGTGAATAAATTCTCAAGTTGTAAAACCGCACATTGCATAATTGATTGTTTGTATCACTACATCGGATCTACAGAGACATTGAACTCAAAGTATACCTTGTGCTGAATACAGCAGAGCTAAATGGAAAGAGTTGGTTGAGTGATAAAACAAGGGGAACAAGTCACACAATAATTGCTTCCAGAAAAAGACACCGAAATATTAAAAATAAAATATCACAATAAAATGAGCATGTATAACATATATACTTCCCGAGGCCTGTGTTATGTACTTTATCAAATAGAGAAGCACCTAATTTTACTTGTAGTGGGTACTTATTCAATCAAATTTCTCCCGAATTCACATAAATGAGCAAATTGGATGCTTTTATCTCTATAGAAAACCTACCGATTATCAATCTTAAATCTGTCAAAACCATCCCAAAAGGCAGGGGCATATGCGTATATGTAACCGTCCATCCCAAACCAGCCATAAATGTAGCCCCTTGTCATTTTTACGTTTTTAAATGTTTGCAAAGACTATGTTATAAGGATGAAAATGACATCTAAATAACATCACTCGATTTCCAGAAGTCAAGTTATGGTCCATCGAAGGTTGTTAGGAGTAAAGTGAATAATTGAGATGGGTTCAAAGATCACTAAGCCATATATTTCCTGTTGATTGGCCTCAAAACATACATGTACATTTCATAATTCCAATAATTTTCTTGAAATAAAATTTTGCCGGTATTTTAAAGTAAGCAAAAGGATTGTGAATCTGTCAAAAAGTCAATTTCAGAAAATTACAACCTTCACATGTATTTTCACATGTAGCACAAAATGAAGTTTGCTGCATTTACAGCTCATTTGAGATGAATAGTCACATTAATGTCAGTATGAGAACGCCTACCACAGGATTAACATTAGATGACGCAAGACTATTCTGTGTAGTATTCATTAACTTTGAGACTGGACCCAAATCCCCGCTTTATTTATAAAAGGTAAAAACATTTTCACGATTTTACACATCAGCAAACGCTTTCCCTCTATTTTTATTGTAAATTTTAGAGTTGAGTAGACTTGACATTTTAATGTGTGTGTCAAATGCTTTCCATAAGTGCAACGTATAACTTTCTGCGAACTCCAAGCATGTCTGAATTTACCTATGTATGTCAAAAGCAAGATTCAGTAATAACATAAATTAATTACAAGATACATTATGTATGAAGAGTGCGAGTTGGCTTTGCAGTAGTCCAATCGTATATATTTCACCTCTACAAGTAGTGTTTTATCACTACAAGTAGTGCTGTATCTCCAGAAAACATGTTGGTGTCATTTCAAGTGAATTTGCAGTTCAAATCATACTTAAAGAAGCTCATGTTTTCCCTGAACTGCTCAGTTATTTTAAATATAAATTTAACATCTTTTGGGAAAGATACACAACCAACTACTTCCACTTGGCAAACCCATTTGACATAAGATAACGAACATTTCTAAATTGAGCCAATAATGGATGCCATAGTATAATATCACAAGTTATAGGATCCCCTTAGAACTTATAAAACATCATATATTCCAGTGGAATGGCTTCAAAAATTAAACAAATACCAATGTCAACTTTACTGCTGTTTGAATGAGTGTTAAAATCTGTAACAACAATGAAAATTTCCTGAAATGTGACATCCCTGAAGACTATGATAGTGTCATCTGCATACTGCAGCCAAATGCTTATGTGTAATTTTGACCCCATAATATGATCCAAGACTCCATAATGTAGGAGTTTTTTTTGACTTGTCAATTAAAGTGTATTCTCCAAGTGCATGATTGAACTAGAAATATATTTCTGGAGCATATTTGTCTTATATGCTCCTGGAGCATTCTTAAGTCAAACAAGCTAGTTGAGCATACTTTAATTGAAGATTATATAACCTAAATATGCTCCTTGGATATGGTTCTGGACCATATTATGGGACAACAATTTGACAAAAGCTAGCCAAATCACCAATCAGTGGCTAACCATTCATGTGTTATGATTATACATCAACCCAAATAAATGAAAGGAAAACATTCAACACTACCGCCTTTGGGTTGTCATCAGGCCATCATAACAATCATTAATGTGATACGATCATTATAACAATATCAGTGAAGATTGAGATAAAACAAAATCTGGCTAGAAGCAAACTAACCTTTCCACATTGGTCACTTTTAGTTTGACAGATCCTGGCATCATGAATCTGAATCTTCTAGCTCCTGGCATTTTACGAAAAGAGCCCATAGTGGCAAGATGGTATTGGTCATGTTCAGTTTGAACCAAAAACGGATGATTAACTTGATAGTTTATCCTAACTCCCTCAAAATATTTTGAAGATCTTAGGTTTTCTTTTTGTTTCCTCCTCCCCTCTCACGTTATGAGCCTGCTCTCCTTCAATACTTTGAATAAATTACAAAAACAATTTGACCATTAATTGCAATAATGCTGTCTATTTCATAAGAATATGACAAACATCTTATATAATTTGATTGGCAGCATTGTGGACTCAATGAAGTTCTAACAAACTTAATTAAAACAAGTGAGACTTGTGAAAATCACAAGTTAATCTTCATAATATCGAACATTGCTTAAGGGAGGTCGGAGCCTCACAATCCCTAAAAATTGTTTTTATCATAACTTGAAAACGAATAAAGTAAACTACATAAATGTATACATATTTAGAAAGATAATTTTACAAGGAATCCATTTATAGCATCAAATTCAAATTTTAAGAGCTCGCTTTTTAGAAACTCGCCA
>JXSR01S057580.1:99580-113675 GCA_000969725.1 Ophiothrix spiculata | reverse complement strand
TATTATTGGTCTTGATTAAACTGACTGCCATATATCGTAATGTCATTATTATCATAATTAATGATGGGTTCGAAAAACACTTATGAGCTAATATATTTAGTACTTTAACTACTATATTATCATTAGGCCTACATGTAGACACAGATATGGGATATTAATTTAGGTGCCAAAATATATTGCTATATGGGCAAATGATGGGTGGGACATTTGTTTTTTCATGTAGGCCTCTATTTGTTTCTTTTTGTTTTTTATATTTTGCTGTCGTTTAGGCTTACAGTGTGAGTTCTGAGTCTGAAGCCGTGATACGTATATATGGTCCCAGCCGACATGGCCAAGCATATATAAAGTTAAGGATATCTAATTAGAGCCAGGGGTTCTTCAAAAACATTGAAACCGTATACGCGGCTGCCGGACTTTGAAAATTGGACCATATCTACACCTATTTTTGACATAAAAGCAACCAATGGTTACTCAAGTTGGAAGCTTTTTGAACAAAGTTCACTCGGGAGGATTGACAAGGTTGCACAGTATTGTCAATGTTTTTTAACATTGCCCATTGCCCAAAGTTGCGCAAAGTGCAGTCACAAATGTTGCCCAATGTTGCGCAAAGTTACACAAAATTTCCAAAAGCGCAAAGTTACAGAAAGTTACACAATGTAATTGAAGGTTGCACAACATCTTTGGTGCAACTTTGGGCAACTTTATGAAACTTTGACAATGTAAAGCAAACATTGTCAATATTGTGCAACTTTGTCAATCCTCCCGAGTGTCATGGGGCCTACAAAATACACCTAATTTATGCAAATTGGGTGCATTCATCTTTGATGAAAACCACCCGATCGCGAAAATCTGCGGAAAACCACCCAAAAGTCAGGTACATACGATTTCAAATGTGATAGAGGCTAGGCTATATACATAGCAACTACTCAGTGCAAGACTCTCATGTGTTTCAATTAGACCAATATGAAATCGGTACCGGTGTGGACTCCCGATTCGACCTATGTGAAATCGGCACCGGTGTGCTCTTCCGATTCAACCCATGTGAAATCCCAAGTGATATCGGCATCGGTGTCCAGAATCAGGCCTACAGCTAAACAAATCCGGGTAGGAAATACACAGGAACTTTCGATTGGCTCCATACATTTCAAACTTAATGTAGGCCTATTTTGTGCATCCAACAACACCACGTCACACTTTCAGGTCACTTCAGAGTAGCTTCCGCGGTTGTTGGTAGCTGTGGAGTCTGTGGCACACGATCATGGATTTGCAATTTGAGCGTTCGGGGTACAGTAGCAGGACAAATTTGCACACTGTCGCGATCGCCTGTCATGCCTGTGGCGAGAAAAAAATGAATTTTATCAGACTTAGTGTCACAGCGACCAACACGATATCGGCTTGTGTGCTTGCTAAAATTTTCGAAGTGTGACAAGGTCTTGTCATCTATGAGCGAGGTCGAGATTGCGCACTTTTGATGTCCCACTAGTTGTCATCATTGGCATGCTGCAGCCACGACAGGCACTCTGGAACCAGCTTACCTCCGGCTCCGTAGAAAATACATGTCGAGAAATCGCGCTGTGTAAAGCTAGCGCTGTTCATTGACGCAGCAATCATCCATCATTGCTGAGACGAAAATACCTGATTGGTAGGAAAGTATTTCACTCCAAGATTCCACAGCAACACGCTAACAGAGGACTATGATCCAATTACATGCCTAGGCCTATATGCAGGTATGCTTCCACTGGTTGTACCCTCTCTTAACTATTTCTGGAGTACAGACTCTTCGGAATGGCTCGGGTCTGTCATGTTTGTGACACCACTGAATGTGCATACGTACGTTTAGGCTTGTTTGTCGAAGACATGCAGACTTTATCCCGTCTGAGGATTGGAGCGTTAACTGAGGGTTCAGTGTCATGAAACTGTCAGTAACGGCTGCCTTTCCACAGGTCAATACTTTGAAAACGCTTTCGCGGTTGTAGTTGGTAGCTGTGGCACACGATCATGTATATGCAATTTGAGCGTTCGGGATGTAGCACCATATAAAATTTCCTTGAGCACAAAACATTTGCACACTGTCGCGATCGTCTGACGGAGAAAAGAATGAATTTTATCCATCTGAAAACGAGTGCCACAGCGACCAACACGACAAGGTTATCGATATATCGGCTTGTAGTGCTTGCTGCAAAATTTTCGAAGTGCGGCAAGGTCTTAGATTCAACTATAGGCGAGGTCGAGATTGCGCACTTTTGATGTCCCACTAGTTGTCATCATGAATGGGCATGCTGCAGCCACGACAGGCACTCTGGAACCAGCTTACCTCCGGCTCCGTATAACATGTATAAAAGACATATCGAGAAATCGCGCTGTTCATTGACGCAGCAATCATCCATCATTGGTAGGAAAGTATTTCATTCCAGGATCCCACAGCAACACGCTATATGGCTAACAGAGGACTCTGATCCAATGCCTATACGCAGGTATGCTCCCATGTAGCTTTAACCCACTGGTCCAACCTTCTCTCAACTATTACTGGAGTACAGACTCTTCGGAATGGCTCAGGTCTGTCATGTTTGTGACACCACTGAATGTGCATACGTTCGTTTAGGCTTGTTTGTCGAAGACATGCAGACTTTATCCCGTCTGATGATTGGAGCGTTAACTGAGGGTTTGACATGAAACTGTCGGCTGCCTTTCCACAGGTCTATACTTTGAAATTTGTATATTTGCAGGTATGAGGTCGATCCATTTTCGTTGAACCATTTCTTTACTAAGTCGGAGAATTTTGACGGACACATGTTCAATAATCCAACAGCTAAGCTGATAATGTTGTAAGCCGCAGATTTCTACTTTCCATTCTTTTCGGCGAAGATCATTGATGTATATGGTCGAATCCAAAAACTGTGTGTATTTCATGTTCCGCTTTATAAACGAAAAGTGTAAATATTGGTAACTTTGTTATTGTGTTTATCTTATCCGCCTTGAAAAAACCTTTCACGCCATATATAATTCCCCCCCTTCTTAGAGAAAATAAAATTCTAGAAGCAATTTACATGCCATTTTAGGCCATTTTTAACGTGGAAAATATTTATTTTTGCAGAAAGTAGGTTGAAAATTTTTAAAACAGCATTAATTGTGAATTAAATACTGTTTTTCAAGTTACCATATGTATCAGGAAAATATTCTCTTAGTTTTATTGATCCTGTGTAATGCATTGATTTTTAGCATAATTTTTTCCAGTGGTAAATTTAATTGTTACCTACGAATCCAAAATGCTTAAAACTTTAAAATTAAAGGGAATAAATAGGATATATAGTGTAGTATTTGCTCTATGCAAAGCTAGGTGAACACCATCCTTAAATGTATTGCTTTTGTAGCGGTCTGATACTTCATAAAAGTACCAAAGAATGCGATGTGCTGACAAAAATGGCGTGGTCAAAAATAAAAGTTACCTACGAATACATTAATAAAAGCAGTGCATTTTCAACAATTTAATATATTAGTAAAGAATTTTGATGTAGATGAGTGGAGAAACAGTTATTGTAACTATTATGAACGTCTCATAAGCTTGTCTTGTGTCATTTTTGAAAAATCCTCACAAATCCCATGTATTCGTAGGTAATTTTCATATACCAAATGTTACCTACGAATACGTTTTGGCAACATATCAGTATTGTGAAGCAAGAACATAAGTGACAATTCCCAAATTAGTATGTAAAGTAAGCAAGACAAATGACAATGGAAGTTGTGAACTCTCCTACAAAACTGCTACGCCAAACTGAATATGGCCTGTTGGATGAAAATGAGTGCGGAATTGACAAGAGATCCCGTCTTTAGCTGCTACTTCAATTAAAATAAACTTTTAGAATGGGCTAAGTATTTTGATATATCTATCATTGAATGTGTTTTATTTTAACCATCAAGAAACATTCCGGATTTTGAATAATAGTCTCAAATTTTTAGGTATAAGTATATATACCCAAATTTAGTGTATTCGTAGGTAACACAAAAAACACATGTACATTTCTGGTTAAAATCATCGTTTCATGGTCTCTTTAAGACCCTGGTATAGACAGCACTGCAGCTTCAATCAAATAAATGCTTAAAATAGTATTCGATTGCCATGCATATCTCAAAAACCGTTTTAGCTGATTTTCTATAAAAATCGTGCCAATTTAGCACGTTTTGCAACTACATGTACGGTTTTCAATCATCATCATACATTTTCAAAACAACCTTCAGAGCATTAAATTGTACCTTATCTATCAATAAAGACGCTTTAAATGATGATATATTTGACGTGGTAAAGAAAATAAAGATTTCTTTGCAGAAGCCTTTCAATCGTATGATTGTTACCTACGAATACTGCTATGTTACCTACGAATACAACATTCAACACATAAGTTATGTATTAATTTGACATTGTGATTGGACATTTATAGTCAGAATTATTACGTGGCACTCATATGCAAGTTTTAAAGCAAACTTCCAATTCACAGATATTCAATTTGTTAAATAATTTGCATTTAACCCTATTCTGTATCAAATGTCATTTTCAAAATCCATTAAAAGTATGATTATTAATGAGTAGTTAGTCCAAAACTATCATCAATCAGAACAGGTGGTTGGAAATCAATTCAAAAAATGATATCAAATGGTTCATAAACGTATATTTTTAAATTCTCACTGCTTATCTAGAAACATTTATTCATAAATTAAACCTGTTACCTACGAATACTGATGTGTATGTCTCCTTCCAAAACTGAAAATCTTAATGTGTATGCTAAAATTCTTGCTTTTCTAGAAAACAGATATCCAATTTTTCATAATAAATACAATGAATACATGTGCAGGCATTTGACTAACAAAATACAGAAACTGCTAAAAATACAATTTTAAAACAAGGAATGCTATAATTTCGTAAAGCCAACTACTTGAGTTTTAGAAGTGACAAGAAACATATTTGAGAAGGGCTTTGCCCTTTTCTAACACCAGGTGACCTACACCATGCGTAAAATCATCAATTTGTAGGGATTTGGGCATTTTAGATTTTAAACCATCACGTTTTTAAAAGCATGGTATTGGTATTCGTAGGTAACATAGTGAATTTAGCATCAACTTCAGCATGCTGTCCCGTGATTATTTGGAGAGATTAGTGATGGCAAATCTTTTCACTAAAAGTTTGATAATTATGTTTACTTTAAACACGAAAAAAATCAATCAAATCTGATGCTTCTGAAATTTTGATGTCCAATACCCTTTTGTGCACAATTCATTGGATACGACCATATATATGTGTGTGATGAATTATGATCGTCATGATGACCATCTTTTGTTGTTGAATTTCATCGGTTCTATGTTGGTACTGGGTACCTGACTGTTATTACTCTAAAAAGGTACCCGAAAAAAATAAACCCATTAGATCACATCTTAGGTATATGGAAAGCATGGCAAGACTGTTTCGTTATTTTTCAAAACTAATCTTTTTGAAACATTGTCATTGTCTACCAAAGGGAAAAAAACCACGATTTATTTGTTTGATGGAAGTGGTGAATTCCGGGCCACGTCTCTCAACTTACTTTGTTCACAGTTGACACCCGTGTAACCAGGAACACATTGACAAATGTATCCATTGAGGCCGTCTATACAAGTAGCGCCATTTTGACATGGAGCAGAAGCACATTCGTCAATATCTGAAATTAGAAAAATGATGAAACTAAGATATCATATCCAATCAAAAGAAGGAGGTCGCACCCAAAACCAACTTTACCTTGTTTTATGTACATTTAGTGTGCAAATTAATCTACAGGCCTTAGGCCTTATATAGGTCCCATTGACTATTCTTTCACTAGTTTTGTTTACTTTGTGTAATATTAAAATTGAATTGATTTTAAATTGAATTTTGAAGCAATTTCATACATGGGTTTATCCAAAAATCACAAAAGGGTAAGATCCTGGCTAATCATGAAATCACACAATGACAAGGTCCTCACCAATTCACGGAATCACGGACAAGGTCCTGGGCCAATCACACAGGGACAGGTCCTGGCTAATCACGGAATCACCCCAGCTAGCCAAATAACGTTCTCTGAACGTTTTGAGAGCGTACCATTTACGTTTTATGGACGTTTCAGTTAAGCGTATTTTTGTAGAAGAAAAAAGCACGTTTTACGAGCGCTGTTTAACAACGTTTCAAAAACGTTAAGAGAACGTCAAAAACGTATTCTGAACCTTTCTTTCAGTTACCCATAACCTATAGAAGCACGTGATGTACTATCTATAAACGTATTAGAAACGTCGAAAACGTACTGAGAACCAACAGTACAAACGTTATTGTAAACCATTATATTTATTGCTTTTACATAATTAATTAATTAAAATTAAGGAAAAAATAACACAATTTTAACTTATCTTGCGGAGTGAATTCCTAGGATGGTTTTCTATTAACATTTTATGACGTTTACACATATGAGAAAATTTACCTTTGGACCTACCTGAGATTCGAACCTGGGATCTTTGGATTAAGAGTCTTATGACTTATAACCAGAACGTTTTGTGTTTGCCGGGACACAAGGGCAAGGTGCTCACCAATCACAGAATTACACAAGGATGAGGTCCTCTCCAACATTCCTAACACTAACATTCCTACTACACTGGACCCAATGCATGCAAAACGAGATCTCAAACCACTACACTAGTGTCGTTTGCGGTGGAATCTTTTGGAAATTGATCTGAATACGTTCCAAAACATGAAATATAATGCGTAATTTAGCGTAACACTTCTTCATGGCATCGACAGCCCGACAGCAATTGGGGTCTTACCTCCTCTCCTGTCAAGCTGGAGGTCTTGAGAAAGGATTCCTTCATGGTAAACATTGTTTGGTCCCACGACTACTGTTGCTCTGAAAATGAAAGGAACAACCATTCAATAAATTTGAGTCAAACCTAGTATGACTGCTATGCATGGATAACGGATTTAAGTACAGTACAGGGTAAGTTGGCCCTGTGGCGAATTTACCCAGGGTGATGTGCTAATCTACTCACGACTCGTTCACAATGACATTTAACGTAGTTTTGATTTTAGATATGCGTATAATAAGACGCAAGAAGTCTTTCACAAGACTGATGCCTATTGCTAAAATATAGTAAGTTTATACATATAGTTAAGCATTATGAGCTTTCAACAATGCTAGTATTCTTGAAGCAATATATCCATTAACAATTATTTTCGACAATGCGATTGTATATTTTTTTTTTGATTTTTGATTAATCTTTGATGTGGAAGAATCAAGGCGGCGCTGAGTCAGACAACACCGACGGGTTTGAATCAACCAATCAATCAATCAATGATACAAGTACTTGCATAACATGCATACCCCATCGGAAGGAGTCTATTCGTACAGGGGACCCACGGCTTTACGTGACTGTCCGACCACGGAGCAAGTAGAGTAAAGTTTCTTGCCCAAGGAAATAAGGAGACGAAAACCGCCCGTCCAGGGGCTCGAACCCACAATCTCTGTATTACGAGACCCTCGCCGCTCTAACCGCTGATAATGATAGCAAGCCATATATCAGGGCCCACGATCTTGTCCCAGCAAACCCTCGTCTATCGGACGTAGGGGCCTATTATAGAGTGAGATCTGGTTCTGTTAGGGTTAACGTTTTTAGAGCATTTATGATGGGAAACACTTACTGAAATACAATGGTTGCGTCCTCGTCGCCAGGTGATGTCCATGAAACTGTCACTGAATCCCTACTCTCACTTGTTGTATGACCCCATGCTGACTAAAAAGAACACAAAAATGTTGATTTGATCACAGATCTATGGTTTGATTATTTGCTTGTCCGCTTGTTTCTTTGTGTGTTATCAAAATTGCTCAGTAGAGGACACTCGAAGCCATGAAAACGCCGCATACCGTCACGAATTCAGCAATAGGAGCGGGAGAGGGTGGAATCCAGGGGCCCGCCGTAAGACCCCTGCGGTCCAGGGGGCGTATAGCCACCGGAAGCTTACGGGTTTAGGTGGTTTATAGGGCCCAAAATCCCGTTCCATGAGGCATAAAGTAAGTGAGTTTCTCAATCACAGAGGGGCAAAGATCATTTTCAGCATGTTTTTACCTTGTCCTGGTTACCATGACTTAACAATGATTTTTTTTATGAAACGGGCTTCTTTTTCAATTCAATACCCAATGATTAATCAAAAGGTTAACAGCGCGCTAGTCCGAAAATGAAAAAGGGTTCGCTAGTCCGAAAATTAAATAATTAAACAGCAGCACCCGTTTGATATTTGGCATTCTGTCCATGCCTTTGTGTGGTTGGTAGGCTTATTGCAATGAACGTTGTTCAGAGGAGTGATTCATCTAATATGATATTGACTGTATCAGAAATCCTCTCAACTATGATTGCCCTAGGTTGGCAAATTATGAAATTCAATAACAATGAATACGCCAGAATAAGAACATCCTAACTCCAATAGCTCCCTTCTGTTAATTATATTTATTAAATATAAATGCATACACATTTCTGAAAATGCTTTCACATCACTAAAATAGCATTTCCATGTCAATATCCTAATCATATTGTCACATTTGACCTTGTAGTTGACTTGTTTATACATTGTTAGATAATTGTTATAGTACATTGTTGCTATATTTAAACAGCCATTACAAGAACATCTCAACTCCACGAGCTCCCCTCTGCAACTATATAATAGGAAAATTATCTAACAATGTCTAACAAAGTCAACTACATGGTCAAATGTGACACTATGATTGGGATAAAGATATGGAAATGCTTTCTAGTGATTTAAAAGCATTTTCAGAGATTTATATGCATTTATATTTTACATAACTTAACAGAAGGCAGCTCATGGAGTTGGGATGTTCTTATTCTGGCGTATTCAATTGTCAATTATGTGAATAAAGATCACTAAGGGTGAACACAGTACAACCTGCTATAAAATATAACCAATTGTGCTGTTTGACAAATGAACTTCACTAATAACTTCAAGTTGTTAAAGCAATACTATAAAGTGTTAAAAATGAAGCACCCCCTGTCACCCATGACCTTTGGATTTTTTTTAGCTAATTGAGTTTGGTTTGGGTAGATATTAATACCCTCTAAAAATGATTTGGTCTAAATATTCTTACTTTTTCGGTTATGGCCATTTGTTGAATTAAATTCGGGATCCCGAATTTAATTCCACATGTATTAGTATTTGGGAAAGCATGAATCTGCTTTTTATCCATTCTTCGTTGGCAAAACAATTTTTTGACAAAATATGCTTGAAAACGCTTTTAGATAGTCCCATTCCTTCATTTTATGCAGTTTTTACTATAAAATTATTTTTGACCAAAATGTTCTAGTATTGCTTTAATTCAACTGACTATGATTACCCTGGGTTGACTAATGAACTTCATTAACAACCTCAGGTTTTCAATTATGCAAGTATAGATCACCCAGGGTGAACATTGTACAACCTGATATAAAACAACTGAGTACATTAGGATTTACCTGCTTTGCACTACGAGTAATAGTATGTTCTACGTATAGGAACCTAAGTTGAAAACATCCCAGGGTTAGGCAACCCTGGGTTGCCTAACCCTGGGTTGACTATCATGTGGGTATTTCCATCGCTGCTATATATATAGTCAATCAATCAATCGACCAAACAACCAGGTAATTTAGTCCCAATTTTTTTCATCATCATCATCATCATCATCATCATGACGTTAACTATACCTCAAAAAGGCTAAATAGCATCTAGGTCTAAAAGATCCAACAAAGATCCTTCTACTCTATAATCTGTTCCTGTAGCCTATCACCAATGTATTGTGAAAAATTATTTACGAGCTTTCGAAGAACTTACGTCATCCCTGCCATTGCATACAAGTCCCCCAGTATTGCTTGGGAATCCAGAAAATGTTCCGATTGGTTCCGCTATAACGTTGCCATTAACATCTCTCCGTCGTGCCTGCAGGAAGAACCCCAGAAATGATGATTGCCCCTGTAATGTAACTGAAAATCAATCAACCATACCAATCAATCAATCAAGCAAGCAATTATAAAGCAAGCAAGCAAGCAATCTCAATCTATCAATCAATCAACCAATATCAATCAATCAATCAATCAATCAGTCAATCAATCAATCAATCGACCAAACAACCAGGTAATTTAGTCCCAATTTTTTTCATCATCATCATCATCATCATCGTCATCGTCATCATCATCACCATCATTATCATCATCATCACCATCACTATGACTTACCCTGTACTGCTTCCCCTGGGACATAACTAGATTGATCCGTTGTTATCGAATATGGCACTGGTGCATTGCTTGGCACTACACTCGGCCCGTGACCCGAAGGGTTCATGCTGGAACATATTTCAGGAACAAACACTGTTGGTGGACCTGAACTGAAGGAAACAGTTGGTTTGATGATATACAACAGTGCGATGATCGCTAAATAACATCTGGAGCAAAGCCGAACAGGTCGAGTTCTAATCATATCCAATCCGAGTTCTATCAACATGGTCATCGGAAATTATAACTTACACAGAGACGGTGACGACAAACTTATCTTCAACTTCACCCAGCAACTTCCCGCCGATTTTCCGTGGTATATAAAACGTTAATTTCAGATAACTTGTAATGTTTCATAAAAAGAAAACATTACATTTACTTTCTACAACAAGATTATTAGCCATTTCGAAGGCTTTAGGAGTATTATTTCGGGGTATTATTAAATGTACCGTATTATGCTTCGTTAGATCCCAATAATAGTCAACATTAAACATTAATTACATAATCGGCTGGCGCACACAATACTTTATCCTTTTTTAATAACAAAAGACCGCTCATCAGACTGTAAAGAAGAGAAGGTTAAATAAACCCATTTTCCTATTCCATGTGTAATTCCGCATCAGAAATAATAAATTGTCCTTGATTTAACAACCTTTCGAGCCTGATCTCCTTTAAGGGGGTTGGGGTGGTACAAGATCTCTGCTCGAAATTTTCAACGATGAAATTTAGCACTTTCCCAAACGTCGGTCAAGGCATGTTGCATACCAGTACTACGAGACCCCATGACGCTGAGGAACAAGTCGTCAATTTCGTTAGGAAGGCGTAAATTCCGCAGAAAACCGCTAGATCGCCTAAAGTCGACAAACAAGTTATCTATCTTAAGAAATTTTTTGGCGATTTTAGGCGATTTTAGACGATTTTAGAAATTTGCGGACAATTTGGGCCATTTGTCGACAATTTTAGATATTTGTCGCTATTAGAGGAATTCGACGCCGATTTCAAGAATATGTCGGCAATTAAACGACCATTATCGGGGATTTGAGAAATTTGTGGTCGATTTTAGGCGTTTTTGCGCAATTTTAGAAATTTGCGATCGATTTGGGCCATTGGTAGACTATCTTAGAAATTTGTCGCTGTTGAAGGAATTTGACGCCGTTTTTAAGAATTTGTCGGCGACTAAACGACCTTTTCCGTGATATAAGGAATTTGTCGACGATTTATGGAATTTTTGCGCGATTTTTAAATTTGTCGCGATCTTGTATAATATTTCAAGTACTCCCCAGTGTCCTGTGGCCTACTACGTCGGGTATTATAGTGACCCTTAGTTTTTGAAAACGTGTTTCGTTTTACTCTGGCTGCTATGGTAACCAAGCAGAGGCTCTGATTGGCTAAACAGCAGAACAAATGTAACTCAAAAACTTTATCATGGCCTACACCGCCCTGGAAGGTTTATAACTAAAAACGCTTTTCGCGGTGTTTAATGCTATATTTTAGGCAACTTTTGTCATGTTGAAGCTACTTCCGGTTTCAATTACGGAAAATTCCGACGGATGCATTTTTCATTTTTTCACGAACAAACTAAAGCATTACATACTGAAAAAATGACTGAATTAAGTTTGTAGCACTTTAAATTAAATAATTCACGGATAAGAAGCTGAAAAGATAATGTCACTTTTTAAAGGTGGAATTTTATTTTCATTCACTTTACTTCAATCCTTTCGCCATTTTCTAAGTTCTCTATGGCAAAATTATCCGAAAAAATCTCAAAATCTGTCCTGTGCAACATTTTAATTATTCAAATATTGGGTAGAATACGATGTCTGTTTTCAAATCAAACCATTAATTTTATGTTGCATAGGCCGAACTTTGAGGATTATTCTACCAAAAAGAATCTGTCCACTCGGTATTTTTCGATTACTCACCCAATTTCACCGCATGTCCTGATCGGCCCTTTTCGTCTAGACTCGCTTCTTCTCGTATTATAATTAGTAGCATTTTGCAAAATCATTTGACCTGTCACGCCTATATTCGTACACAGACTTATGATAATAATATCATCAGTACCGTCAGTACCATGCTAGGCACGAAAGCTTTCGATTTTGAAAATTCTAACTCGTGAAATCCATTAACATCATAATCATGCAATTTCACGCATCCGTAATTAAGCATAGCCTAAACAGGCCGCAAGGGGGTATACATCTTTATCATTGTATTGCCAATCGGGCTGTCAGCAAAATACTCAGTCGAAGATTGTATAATCATTATAAATGGATGATATTATCTCAAACAAAGTTGTAATAAAAATAACAACAAGACAAGTTCTGGACATGGTACAATGATGGGAAAAATGCATTGATACGACTAAAATATAGTCTCTAAAATGAATAAGTGGTATCATAATATTCGAAAGAAAAGAAAATACAACATCATGAGTCAAATTTGGACCATTTCTTTTCAGTGCAATGATAGGCCTATGCCTATTATAACATTTAATATGCCATTGTTTTAAATCACGAAATAAAAAAAAACTGTATTGAAACTTTAGGTTTTATGGTCCCAGGATAAAACCCACGGGGATAAAACAATGGTACAATCAGGACTATATAATTATAGGCCTACATAATTGCAGAGTTGGAAGTGCGAGTTCCCCCTTGGGTTCCGATCATTCCCAGGGCAAGGGTCATGAATCGATAGAAGTAAGCTGAAGAATATTGGACCAATTAGCAGGTCTAGAGAAATACCGGGAGAAGCTTCCAGGGCGGTGTAATCATGGCCTACCGCATAGTAACTATCTTTGGAGTATATCGGTGTATAAAACGCACCAAAGCATGAAGCTGGATTTTTCGATTGGTTGCTATGGCAACCGGTAGCCGACTACTCAGGACATTTTGCAGCATAATTTAAATTTGATGATATAGGGGAAGGCCCTATAGGGGAAGGTGGGGCGAGTTGGCCCTCGGGTCGAGTTGGCCCACCACGTGTTTCTGCTCACGTGACCTAGGGAGAATTATGTCACTGGTGATTTTTGGTCATATATAATGCATCAATTTTACCATAAAATTTACAAAACCCAGCTCATCTCTTTCAATCAATCAATCAATGATACAAGTACTTGCATAACATGCATACCCCATGAAGGAGTCTATTCGTACAGGGGACCCATGGCTTTACGTGACTGTCCGACCACGGAGCAAGGAGAGTAAAGTTTCTTGCCCAAGGAAACAAGGAGTTGTGTGAGTTATCAGTAACACGAGTTTTTGAGTTAAACTTTTTTAGCAAACGTAATTTTGTACTAGTGTCAAGAAATAACTTCGCTGGTTCAATTATTGATTACAAGGTATGATACTTGTACTACATGTCATAAGATCAAATGCCCTTTATCCTTTGTTTTGTTGGTATACCACAAGGTTAAGTCAAAACTGGGACTACGGGGCGAGTTGGCCCCCTACTACACGGGGTGAGTTGGCCCTTTGGCGAACTTACCCAAGATGGAGTGCTATCTTACTCGGACTCTTTCACAATTACATTTATGACGTTTTAACACGATTTCAATTCTAAAAAGATAGATATTTACGTATATGTATCATGCATGACTCTGTGATGAAACGTTATTTTACTTGGTTCCGGGTCACCCACCCTGCACATTGAATCAGGCTATGCATGTTGGTATGTAGTGTTGTTTTACCGGGTCCTGGTTCACACTTCGCAATGGATCATAGCATGATGTAGTGCTGTTTTACCGGGTCCTGGTTCACAGTGCACAATGAACAATGTATGCGTGCTAGAGTGATGTAGT
>JXSR01S057580.1:20908-38175 GCA_000969725.1 Ophiothrix spiculata | reverse complement strand
GCCATATGGCCTTAGCAGAAACACTTCCCACAACCTTTTCCCTTACCTCTACCTTTACTAAAAACTCATCCCCCAACATCCAAAGATATTGACTCATTGTTTCATTTCATTTTTTGAAATGAAAATAATTTTTTTGTATCATCCTTTGTAAACTTCCATCATTTATTCTGTATCCATCTGTATATTATAAATCCTGTGCCTGTTTCTGTTTATTTCAGTTTATTATTGTTCTGTTTCTTTCTGTCTCTGTTTATCAAACTTCCATTTCTGTTTAGTTTATTTCATTTTTATTTTTCAAAATTCAGGGGTCTTTTTTTTTCTTTCTGTTTGATTTTATTTTATTTTCAAGATATTCTGGAATGCGCTAGTCTGCCCTGTCAGAACGGCGGTCAATGTTTCGATGGCATCAATGGCTATCTATGCTTATGTCGGCCCGGATGGACTGGCTTAAACTGTGAAACAAGTAAGAAAATCAGACCCTTAAAATTGAGAGCACAATCTTTGCATTCCTTATTTTCTATCAGATATTATGGAGTGCGAAAGTATGCCTTGCCAAAACGGCGGTACATGTTTCGACGGCGTTAATGGCTATTTGTGTCTCTGTCAGATGGGCTGGACTGGGATTAACTGCGAACAAAGTAAGAACGCTTATAGGCCAAGCAATAATTTATTGGACAATTTAAGCAGAAATCCATAGTGCAGGGCCCCATTGTTTTTTAAATGCAACCCCTAACCCTGGATTTGTGTTTACTTTGTCCAATTAATTGTCATTTTTCCTATAGTCTTTGATGCCTCGCTTGCTCTCCCGGCATAGTTTCAATTTTTTTAAGTCAAATCAATCAAATTTATTCCTATATCATGTGTGATCTTAATAAAGAATGGGATTGAAAAAAATCATCATAAAATGGGTTCATAAATCAAATTTCAATATTTTTCAGGCAAAATTGTTTAAAACATTTGAAGAATATAGTTAAGGCACAGCTGATTCAGAAATATTTTGTTACAAAGCAAAATTGTAAACTAAAGAAAGATGTTTGTCTAGTTTTGTTAGTTTGAAAGATATGTTGGTTATGTCTTTATGTCAGTAACAGCAACGCACGTTTGATGTGAATGTTAGCAAAGTACCTCTACCCCTACAGCAGTGTTGTTTGTTGTCCTTTAGAATTGTTTCACTTTTACAGTCTTACATTCAAATTTTTGATTGATTCTTCTATGATATTGTTTTTTGGTTGTATTTTGTTCAACCTTCATGCAGTAGTTTTTTGACGTGAGCATTTGTTATTATGCTGTGACAGTCTGTGTCTACGCTCCAGACTATGAGCGGTAATGTTCAAAAATACATCCACAAATTTTCAAAGTAGGTGTAATCAAACCGTTTATGTGCAACATTTGTAAAATCATTACAGCCTTTATGATCAAGCTTAAAAATGTGATCATTTTGCCATTATTTGCTAACTGCTTAGCTAGTTGCAGAGTATAACGTACGCTGGTACCCTCGATGTGGGCGCTTCACTATAATGGTTCAGACTGCACATCATCACAGGTAACGGCTGATCATAATTAGTCAACTTACTAGCTCACTCGCCCTATCTAAGTACACGGTAATCGTTTGTGAGTGGAAGGTTTTGGTGAAGAGATTAACAAAATGGCGATGTTTACATGCGCGACCTCTGCATGACGCACCGCGTTTTACTACGCGTTACAAGAAATTTGCGCAATCACCAATGCGTCACGCGTGTAATTGTTTGACGCTGAAAATAAATGCCTTCAGGATATGGGCCAATCAAGTTCTTAGATTGATTAGCAATTACCGGCATCTTATTTTGGGTAAGACGTCGGAGCCCAGCGTAAGTATAACGTCACTTAGTCTTGTAAAGCTATTGCAAAATAGTATTTGAAATATGTTGTCACAGTAGTGGCTGTTGCCAGCTCTTTTTCATATTTGTGATACGTTTTCACCAAAAAAAAAATTGCAACAAAATGTCAACTTGACAACCATGATTTATTTGTGTTGATGTACTGATATTTGTGATTATTTTCAGATATTGATGAATGTGCCTCTGCTCCATGTCAGAATGGCGGTACCTGTATTGATGGCATCAATGGCTATGTGTGCAACTGTGTTCCTGGATATACTGGGCCTAACTGTGAGCAAAGTAAGTTTTCATGATAAAATGAAGTTTGAATAGGTCTTTTGATAGAATATACAGCAAGGTTCAATGCCAGATACTAAACTTTATAAACCTTGAAGTATGCAGCAAGCAATCAGACTCTGTTACGAGATCCTTAGGATATCCCTTGTATTGTACAACATTGTGAACAAGTGGTTTTGTATTGTGTAAGAGACTAGTATCGATTGATTAGGATTGATTAAGACCAAATCACTGCGTAATAATATGTTTTTTTTACATGAATTGTTCATGATTTTCGCATTATTTTTGACTAAGTTTGTTCCCACTACATTGACAAACATTGAACATAAGTTCATTTTAATATGACACAAAGAGTAAATTTCCATTTGAAATCGGCTGATTAAGTTTAAGGGCGATCATACTAAAAGTGCCTCGTTAGTCCTGACCCTAATTACAAGTTCTAATTCATATGCAGTCAGTTAACGTGAACATACACTTGACATTCTGGGTATTGTATTATTGAGTCACTTAATCTGTTGACAATTGCCGGAAAGTGCAAAATCGGCTTCAGAAATTCATGGAAAGTGGTGTTATGAAAAGATCTATGGGTTTTGGTCTAAATCCTGTTATTGGAGTGCTAAGTCCTTTAGCAAAGTTCTGAATGCATCATGTTTCCGACAAAGAATTGACGATGTTCACATTGGTTTCTAGTCAAAAAGCTACTTTATATTTCATACAAATTATTAACTACTGTAAAACAAGAAATATTTGCGGAAAGAAAATGTTGTGAATTTTAGAATCTGGGGTTTTTGGCGGCATTTTAATTTCACTAATTGCATCAGCATGCCATTGAAATCATTGTATATTATTAATATTAGCGGCAAATTAATTTTGCGATTTTGGGGTATTAGCGAAATTAGCGAAATTAAATTGCTAGCAAATATTTCTTGTTTTACAGTGTACATTAATTTTGATTCTTCAAAATAAGCTTTTGCGTTGTGCGTAATTATTTTGACAATTTTTTCATGCAGATATTGATGAGTGTGGAAGTATGCCATGTCAGATGGGACAGTGCATTGACAGCATCAATGGTTACGTGTGTGTCTGTGATCCCGGCTGGACTGGAGTCATGTGTGAAATAAGTAAGTTCAATGTCAATACTTAGAGGCCAAACAGTAATTTATTGGACATTGTAAACAAAAATCCAGAGTGCAGGGCCCCATTGTTTGTGAATGAAACCCCTGCCCTGCGTTTTCGTCCAATAATTTATTTTGCCTATAGTAAAGATCAGTGTTACAGTGTACACAAAAATGCAGAACGCTGGGGCCCTTTGCCTGACATGATTGAAATCACTGCATTTTGCATATTTTGTATTATAAAAATAGCTAAATGAAAAATTCTCCAGAAACATGATTTAAATTATAGGCGTATTAGTTATTCCATATAAATTATGATCTTTTTTGAACACAGAAATCTTGCAAATTTTGAAATTGCAAAAACATTTTTTTTTTAAAGGTAGTACCCTCGCTTTGCACCAATGAGGTCCCAGGGTTTGATTCTTGCACCCAACGCTTTATCATAAAGCATCATGTGCATTTGGTTTTCTGTCCATGCTCTCTTCCGCAGGGTTTTCTCCACGTACTCCGTTCTCCTGCATTCAAAAACTAAATTTAAAAACAACTCGGAGGTCTGTTGAGGATAAGCTTCCTTTAGCTTACTTGGTACCATGTTCCAAGTTGGGTTTCCTTGGCGAAAGCCTAAACAAGATAATAAACACAGTTTACAAGGTTCTCAAAAATGTTTCCAATGTTTTCACTTGCATATTAGAAGATGTACATTCAACTTATGTCCACTTAACAACAACAACAAAAAGGAGACCTTATTCATGTACTTCTTATCTATCCAATATCAATTAACTCCTTGGATATGATGATGAAGGTCTGTCTCTTTACCAAATTGTCACTATTGTCCAAGATTTACTTGGAAGAATCTTGTAACAGCCTGGTCTGTATCGGATGTATGATGATGATACATAATTACTCTATGTGGTAGGGGACCTTATATGTTAAAACCCAATTCATCCCCAACCTAAAGGTTAACCCCAACTCAAATATTGAGAAAATATGTCCAGTTTTGTTTTGGTGTTTGATTTGGTCCTGGAATCAGGGTCCCCTACATAACTTACTTTTGGCAAGACCTGACATGAAAATCTTATAAAAAAAAGTCCTAAATTGTCTTATGTGCTATTTTGTTCTAGATATTGATGAGTGTGCTTCTGACCCATGTCAAAATGGCGGTCAGTGTATCGATGGCATAAATGGATACACCTGTTTCTGTGCTGCTGGATTCACAGGAGTCAACTGTGAAACAAGTAAGACACTATTACGTTCACTTCGTAAGGGGGAAGGGGGCTTGAAAAAAATTACCACTCCTCGACTTTCCGTTCGCTTTTTATGGAGTTGACCACTAATTTTTGTTGCAAAAAGGTGGTCGTTAAATATTTTGAGGTCAAAAGGGGGCCCCCGAAAATATTCCGCAATATTTTTTTTTCATCAGGCCCCCCCCCCCCTGACAAGTGTTTGTGAATGTTCCAGTATACCATTTTTTATCACTTGGTTGACATGAATTCTTGATTCCCATTGGTCAAAAGCAAAATAATATATAGCTGAATTATATGATTTGAGTCCAAAAATAACCTTGATTGTGTATAACACTTTTACAGGTTGGCAGGCATGCGGGATTTATGAAGACAATTTCCCAGACAAATTAGGTTAATTTGTAAGCTAAAATGCTTATTTTTTGGTTCAATAATAATATCCATACCTGTACCAAGTGTAAAATTTGTTACCCGTCTTTGTTTTTGATACAAAAGATATCTATGTTTGGGTACTGTATTACATTCGGCATTTGGCCTCATGTGATACAACACCCAACCATAGATATATTTCCGTATTGCATAAACAAACGGGGTAAACTAATAATGTAACTTTTTGATTAAATTAGTTGACGTTCTACTGATGAAAATTGTTCAATTTTTGCAAGATCACTAACACTTGTCCCATTCGGGACGCATGATCTTGAGAAGCTGAGCAAGCTTTTATTTGTTGAAATCAACCAATTGCCTTATGAAAACAGCACAACTTTATATATTGTGAATAATAAAAGAAAGTGACATATTTTTGAAATGTTTTTGATTCTTGACCTTTTTTTCAGATATTGATGAGTGTGCCTCTGCTCCCTGTCAAAACGGCGGAACTTGTATCGATGGCATCAATGGATATGTGTGTCAGTGTGCTCCTGGCTGGACTGGAGTTAATTGCCAACAAAGTAAGTCTATAAAATGTTTTGATAATCCTGCAGCATTATTAGCTTTGATACATACTTCCCTGATGTCATTGAAAGTTAGGTTCCTATACATTCGTTTAAACCAAACAAGGATAAACCAAGCTTGATTTGTTGCTGATTGCAATGTAACGAACAATAACATTAGAGAGGAGTCTGGCTGAGCAGTCAAAGCATGGTGCTTATGGGTTCGATCCCTGGTAAGACCATGTCTCCTTGTTTCCTCGGGCAAGAAACTTTACTCTAATTGCTCCTTGGTTTGGAAGTCATGCCAAGCCGTTAATCCACTGTGCTAAATATCCCATATTGGGATGATGCAACAGTGTAAGACCTGGTAAACATAATACACTCCTGAGAACATTTAGGATTTGTAATGAATTCCAAAATTGTCCATAGAGGGAGTGTAGTTTTCCAATGGAACAGCCTAAATGCTAACCCATGGGTCTCTTCTCATGTCAAAGGTTCCTACCCATGACTTCCACATGCCTAGAGATAAATTAAATGAATGTTTTTCTGATAATGTTTGGCACCCAAACCTAGGATCTGAATTTTTAGGGGGGTGGGGGGATGAGGGGGCGGAGGGTGTGTTTTTCAGCTTTTATAACAAAAAATTGACCAAATTAGGCTGATTTTGCAGGATTTTGCCGATTTAACGGGGGGCGCACGCCCCTTCCGCCCCTGGATCCGCGGCTGGTCTCATTGATTTGTAGCCGAAATGTATCGGGTTCATTATCACGCAACACCAATTTTCAAAGAATGATTGATTTAAAAAAAATACCTGAATTCAATTCTTGTAAATTGATCAATTTCATGCAGAGAGCCATCATCTGTACAAAATGAGTGCAAGACCAGTGGTTACTATTATACGGTTTCCAAAGGGTCAACAATGCTATCGTGTGCAGTTATGTTGAAATTGAATAGCCCACGCTGTGGGGCGAATCCTAGTGTTATAATTGATCCCGGCTACTAGCGGTGCGTAATCATGGTGTGTGTGTGGTTGTACCCTCAAGTGTGTCACTCAGGAATTGCAAGAATTGAATTCAGATTTATTTTTTTTAAATCAACTGTTCTGTGTCCCTTGTTGGCGAATTTGATACACTCCGACTTCAGATCGATGATACTTGGTTGGTTTGCCAAATATTGTAAAAATTATTTTAATTCATCTGCAAGCACATAGAAATCATGGGTAGGAATTTATGACATGGAGTTTAGTTCCTAGACAAGAGTATTGTGATTAGAATCATTTCATTTCTCTTGAATTCTTCTTTTCAGATATCAATGAATGCTTTCCTGACCCATGTCAGAATGGTGCTACTTGTATTGATGGCGTCAATGGCTATGTTTGTAACTGTGTGCCGGGATACACGGGTGTCAACTGTGAAACAAGTAAGTCATAACCCTTGAACTCTGTTAATCAAAATGAAAAGTTAATGTCATCATCTCCATGAGCTTCACGCTGGTTTCTTTGCCATTTTGTCATGTGAAGTGACAGGCAAGTATTAGCTTTATAAGAGGGGTATCAAAAAGTTTTAAACTTTAGCCAGAAGAAATAGAACCAAGTGTATTCTATCATATTAATCAGGTTCCAACATCTAAAACATAAGACAAATGTTTACTCACTTCCCAATGGAATTTTTAAATAAAATTTGGCCCATATTTGCAGTATGTAATGTAATTACAAATACATTCCTGATATAAAATCTGTAAAAAGTTGTTCGGTTACGATTTTATTGTGCAAAACAAATTTGAAGGGCACCCTCAAAAATGCTTATTTATGCTAATTAGCATGGGAAGGGGGTGGATCGATCCACCAAATGAAGCATATAAGACAAATACATAGAAGGGTGATGAAAAATTACTTAGCGTTTTTGCGCTGACGCGCAAAAGACAAATGTTGGGTCCATATGGACTCCCCCCCCCCTTGACAACTTAGTGTTAATGCATAAGTTTGCCAAGATTTTCAAAGTATTAAGCTAAAATATGTCACAATTTTTTGTTTCCAGATATTGATGAGTGTGCTTCTACTCCATGTCAGAATGGTGGTCTTTGTATAGATGGAGTCAATGGATATGTATGTAACTGTGCTGCAGGCTATACTGGTGTCAACTGTGAAACAAGTAAGTCATTAAGTTTTAAACAATAAAACAAATTGTTTGATTGGCTTTTTTGTGTGTCAAATTATCATACGTATGACAGGAAATCATACATGAACACACAAAAGATCTAATCAAATCAAAGAATAATGAAGTTGGCTTTAGGAAGTGCTGTTTCTAAGGGAGCACCATTCAACCATTTACGACAATGTTTCAATTTCAGTTGGTTACGGCATTTTAATTGAGTGTGCCATTCAAACATTTCTTTTAGGCCTTAAATTTGTCTGAGTTTCAGATACCAATGGGTCCCAAACTTAAGGTCCCACTTGTACAACTATGGTTGTTTCAAAATTTGTTCACACTTCAAACCAGAATGTAAAACTTTTGATAAACTTAGGGCGTGTTCACACATTATAGTCATAACTAATCATGACCGGCTCTAGGGCGAGGCAACTTAACAGTTGCGTTCACACTGGGACACAACTTGTGCATTTAAACTAGTGGCTCGTCACTTTTGGTCACGAGCGAGACACTTTCTATAATTGCGTTCACACTGGGAATTTGGTCATGAGTGGCTCACAAGTGAGAATATAGTCATGACCAAATTCTTCTGTGTGAACACGCCCTTATATTTAGTGATTGCCTCAAAACATATGGTGAAATTAGCCAATCTATTGTTTGCGGCAGTATATCGTCAGTGTTTGTTCAAAGTGGTGAGCAAAGCCGCTGACTGGCGCCACCTTGAATGCTATCAGCCATGCGTTCTTGAATTATCCAGTGATACCACAAACAATACGAAAGTTTCGGAACTTCAGATTGTATTATTGACTAAATTTCTCCTTCTTTTCAGATATTGATGAGTGTGCGTCTGCTCCATGTCAGAATGGCGGTGTCTGCATAGATGGCATCAATGGATATGTGTGTAACTGTATCCCCGGCTACACGGGCGTCAATTGTGAAACAAGTAAGTTTTAAAACATGCTACTTTTGTTGTTCGATTTGATTCCTTAACGTGTTTCGTAGCGTCTTATGCTTGAGGCACATACACTTTCTTGAAAATGAATGTTTGTGTCTGAGGCCATTGTGTATGCACTACAGGCACATGTTTAGGAATTATATCCACAAATTTATCATAAGCTGATTTATGAGATTTTATTGCATTGTCTTCAAGGAATTAAGAAAACGCGAAATAGAATTCAATTTGACAATCGTGTTTACCTTGCTGACCACAATTTAGACTAAGTTCTTGTACATCCATCACTTTTGGGTGTGTGTGCAACATTTTGGGGTCTTACTAGAAATCTGCTTGTAGCTTAGTTAGTGTAAGTTAGAGTAAATGCATCTAAAATTAGAGCAATTTTTTTTCTTGTGTGAGACAAAATACTCATGCTATTTGTGTGTCTGACTAATAGCGAGTACAATGCCCCTTATCTCTTATCTCTTATGCTGCTTTCATACTTATTGTTGCTTTGCAGCTTTGTAGCTCTGTCGCTTTGTTCGTTTCACATTTTGTAGCTTTGCAGATTTGTCGCTTTGCTGCTTCAAGTCCCTCCCAAAGTTTAATTCATTTCAACTCGAAAAATCTTGTCATGCAAGAAAATTTTCCCGATATCGATTATCTCAGCGACATGTAGCTTTGCCGCTACGGCAACCGGAAGCGGCAAGTTTTTGGCAAAAAATATACGTCACGCAGCGACAATGCTACAAAACTACACGAGTATGAAAGTAGCATTAGGCATACAAAATACCGTATTGTTCTTATTAGTCGCCCACTGAGTGTTGCATTTTACAAAGAGGGCATGTATTAGGGACAAATTGTTAACTCATATCTTACATCATGAGAGCATAAATGTGTTATGTAGGCCTAAGCTTAAATGATATGGGAATAGTGGTTTTGGAAACACCGGCAGTAGTGAAAATTGTTTGCTTTATTTCTGGATCTATAACCTCATTTATTAACTTGTTGGGTCTGTTTACTATAACTCATAAGAATGGTATGCTAAATAACATAAAAATTGCTTGAACATTGACTGTTTTTGACAAAAATGGGGAGGGCATTCAATAGGAACAATGCAGTTTAACATCTGCTTGCGTCTTTAGTAAAGACAGCATGAAAAGGAAGGAGTTTGAATAATTTCATTTTTCAAAGACTTTTAAAATTTGCTTTATGACATAAAAAGAAACAATGTTCAACCTTGAACTAGATTTGAACAGCATAGGTAGGTATTATTGGGCTCAGCATGTTTATTTCTGTGTTCTTGCAGATATTGATGAGTGTGCCTCTGTTCCATGTCTAAATGGCGGTGTTTGTTTGGATCAAATCAATGGCTACATATGTGCTCTAAAATTTTGAATCTCTGGTTTAGATTAGCGCATTAGCAATCTTAATATTTATATCCTTTTGTATCACATTGCATTTCATCTTTTATTTTCCAGATATTGATGAGTGTGCCTCTGTTCCATGTCTAAATGGCGGTGTTTGTTTGGATCAAATCAATGGATACATATGTGCTTGTCTTGCTGGCTACACAGGTGTAAACTGTGAAACAAGTAAGAAGCTTAGTGTACAGTGTACCCCAAATTATTTGCAACTGGTGTTTGAGAGGCTCTAGTGTTGTTACTGAAATGCAAGTCTTCATTAAAATAGGATAAGAATATCTAGTAACTTTTGTCATGACAGTAAAAAAAATTGTGAAAATATATATTGTCAAATATAGTCAATTTAAGATTTTTATGGGCAAAAACATATAAGAACAAAAAACACCAAGGACATGCGATGCCGATGCATTTTTGTGAAAACTATTCATATTCATACAAGCCCAAGCATGTGTTTTTTGAAAATCTCTATCAAAAATGTTGAATTTTAACCAAAGTTTAAAAAAATAATTTTATTCCCTTATCTAATGTACAATAAAGTAAACATTTAAAAACTTTTGGGGTCAGAGGTCCGACCCCGGAATTCAAAAAAGATATTTTGTCTTTAGAAAAAAACAACACTGCATTTTTCATACTGTATCGTAACCCTGGAAATGCATAGCCGGCATCATGGCCAGATGATTTTGGTCATGTCGAGCTGCGGACATATTCTTGGTGCAATTCTACTTGCCTCGTTCACTAATTTGAAACTTTTATCTTTTTCATTACATCGGCACATGCATGTTTTGAAAAAATCTATCTTCCACCATCATTTTCAACCCACATTACTATTCTCATTAATTCAATTCAAAGGTTGCAAGAAATGTTATTTAAAGAGAGGTAGTTAGGTTGTCACTTTTATTTTAGGCCTGCACTCTGTACTGTGTGTGAATAGTATTATTGTTATTGGTCAATATCGCCTTCTTGGATTGATTGGTTGATTTTTGTCTTCTTTTTTCCCCAGATATTGATGAGTGTGCTTCTGCTCCATGTCAAAATGGTGGTCTCTGTATAGATGGAGTCAATGGATATGTGTGTAATTGTGCTGCTGGCTATACCGGTGTCAACTGTGAGACAAGTAAGCAACCTTTATAACATTGTGGAATATTGTAAGGCCACAAAATTGTTATATTTGGGTAATGGGCTGAACAAAATAGGGTATGTAGGCCAAATTATGATTTCTGCAGGTATGTGAAATACGTTCAAAAACATGCATTTTAACCCCTTCGCTGCGGCCGACTTCTATAGAAGTCACACAGAATTCACATCTCTATGCGGCTGATTTCAATAGAAGTCATTCCACTATTGCACTTAGAATAACCTGCAGCATGTGCTGTTATAAGTATATATAGGCCCATGTTTGGGATCATAATAAAGGTTAACTTCTGGGTAACAGACTAGATTAGCTAGCTAACTGTATTTTTGGATCAGTAATTTCCCAAAAGAGATATTGGTCAAAGGTCAAGTAATTTTCAGCCTTGCAAGTCAACGCAATAAAGTTCTTGGCTGACAAGGGTTTTGTGTACTTATACTGAACGGGCACTGTTTTTACCAGGTAGCATACATGGCATATTAAAGAGGGAAATTTAGCCTATAAAATGTGTTTTTATAGCTGACTGGGCTACAATACTTTGAGAAATTGTTCCTAAACATGGACTTTTATGCAGAAGTTACTTGAATTTAGAGCCGCACTGAGAGTCACATGTTGATTTTAGGTTGCCGCCTCCAACAGGTTAAGCTACCAACCAAATTTAAGTCTCAAACCCCAATTCAAATCTTGAAGTGTCTGAATGTGCTCTGTGAGTGGACCGGCCGTTTCTTCTCTAGCTGCCCATACCCTGGTTTACAACATAGCCCCGACAGAATTCGGCACACACGTTCTGTACCAAATCTCCAACCAAAATATGAGATTCAGCACGTTTAATGGATATTGCGACAAGTGACAGCGATTGGTTTCCGGCCGCAATATTCCCAATGTGGTACTTCTAGTTTGAATGAGTTTCTGTTTTTGAAGAGCTCCGTCATAGGTTTTTTTAGGATCGGTCGGTCGTTTTTTCATGTTATTTTAAATTTAGGACTGGCCCTTATTTGGGTTACACAAATATAACATTCTTTTTTTTTTTGGGGGGGGGGCTGATATAAACACTTAAATTCTGCTTTCCCCTTAAAATTGACAAACAATTCAAACTTGTAATTTCAGTTGTAGAAACTCTGTGAATCCACTCCATGCAAGACAGAAAAAATATAAAACGGACAAATCAACCATTCCATGAAATCAGCAAAAGCCATTTAGAAAGGGTTTATTCTTGATTAACAAATTTAATAGATGATATTCATAGGCCCGATTTGCTAGTACAAATCTTAGTTTCTTATTACATGACTTATGATTATTGTCAAATACAAATCATTTTTTCTTTTCTAGATATTGATGAGTGTGCTTCTGCTCCATGTCAGAATGGCGGTCTCTGTATTGATGGAATCAATGGATACGTTTGTCAGTGTGTTTCAGGCTACACTGGTGTCAACTGTGAAACAAGTAAGTAAAGAAAAATGGCTTTTTAAAACATTTTCTCTGATCTGACAATAGGAGTATACATTAATAAAAATCGACACGCGTGACACAGCATTTTCATCCGCAACTTTCCAACACTGGACCTTTTAACAAGCGACAATCTTTTCTAAAAATATTATATTATCTGTCAATGCACGACTTTTTAAAATAAATTAAAATGGATACGCAATATTATTTTCAATTTATAATATGACACACGACATAATAGCTTATGATTTAAACACCTAATAAGTCTTAGAACTTGGAAGTGAAGTAAAGTGTTTAGTAAACTTTGCTTAATTTTTCATGAAACAAAGGCACGGCATGATATTTTAGTATGGCTGGTTTTATATGCCCAGATGAAATTTCGTATGAAAAAGTGATCAATTTCATGTGAAAATATGATAATCAAGCAGCATAATAGAACCAGTAACAGCAATGTTGTTAATTTATCAGTGAACTAAAAATTGTGGTAAATTACCGGTAAATTAAGTATAATATATAATTGGAAACAAATGAAATAAATTCAGAAAAATAAAAAAAATGTTATATTTTACTTATTTTACCTAGATTTTACTTAATTTACCACTTTTTAGGCCGGTAATTTACCGGTAATATACCATGTAAATTAACCGGAAAATTACCAATTTACATCATTGAGTAACAGTATTAAAAATCCTGTAGTTTGCTTGGTCTAAAGCTCCAAAGCTACTGGTATCACGCTGCCTTTTTCAGTTGTACACGTTAATGACACTACATTGGGGTGACATGCAACACACTGAATCTGAAATAAAATTTGACTTGCGACACACCAACTTAGCTTAACTCGCGACACACGACATCTGTGTTTATTTAAGGCACCCGTGTTGCCCCCTAACAATCGAGTGTGATTTAAGTTATTTGTAAAGTGCAAAATTGTTTGGGGGTCCAGTATTTTTTTATGCGTTCTATCTCAGCCATTTTTGCACAAATTTTCACAAGTGAGGTGTTTTATGAAAGAGCAAAGATGCAGCAATAAAATGTATTTTGTGGAAAGTTCTGAATCATCAGACTTTGACACACTGCCGATCTAAAGACAGGGTACGTTTCTTTTTGTGCGAGGTGTATGTGGAAATGTGTCAAAATTATGGTAACTGTAAAATTATTCACACAGTGAACCATAGACAACTACCAAATACAGAATTTTGCATAAAATAAAAATAATCCATCCAATTCAATGGAAATTTGAAGCTTGACCTCTTTATTGCTGATCTTTTATATAAAAGCGAATACTAAATTTAAAACAGAATTGGACTATGTAATTTTAAAAATTAAATTAAACTTTGAAGGAATTGTAGCCAAATTTTATCAGATACCAATGCCAAAAGCCTATTATAGCAACAAAGGTTAGCATCCAGTAACTTTTCTTTATTTTCAGATATTGATGAGTGTGCCTCTGCTCCATGCCAAAATGGTGGTGTTTGTATAGATGCAGTCAATGGTTATACGTGTGTCTGTGTTCCTGGTTATACTGGAGTCAACTGTGAAACAAGTAAGTTATTGTTGTTGCCTATGGAAGGGGGTGGTAAGAGAGGGAAAGGATGGGTACTTGGGCTTGCCAAAAAGGGGTATTTGTATTGATGCAGTCAATGGGTGTCTGTGTTCCTGGTTATACTGGGGTCAACTGTGAAATTTGTAAGTTGTTGTTGTTGCATACGGAAGGGGGGGGGGGGTTAGGAGAGGGGAAGGATACTTGGGCTTGGCAAAATGGGGTGTTTGTATCGATGCAGTCAATGGTTTATACGCGTGTCTGTGTGCCTGGTTATACTGGGGTCAACTGTGAAACAAGTAAGTTATTGTTGTTGCATATGGAAGGGGGGGGGAGAAGGGGTACTTGGGTTTGCCAAAATGGACTGTTTGTATCAATGCAGTCAATGGGTATATGTGTGTCTGTGTGCCTGGTTATACTGGGGTCAACTGTGAAACAAGCAAGTTATAGTTGTATCATACGGTAGGGGTGGGGGGTATGAGAGGGGAAGGGTACTTGGGTTTGGCAAAATGGAGTGGTTGTATCGATGCAGTCAATGGTTATATGTGTGTCTGTGTTCCTGGTTATACTGGGGTCAACTGTGAAACAAGTAAGTTATTGTTGCATACGGAAGGGGGGGGGGGGTTAGGAGAGGGGAAGGATACTTGGGCTTGGCAAAATTAGGTATTTGTATTGATGCAGATAATGGGTATATGTGTGTCTATGTGCTTTGTTCTTCTGGAGTTAACTGTGAAATGAATAAGTTGTTGCATACGGAAGGGGGGGGAGAGGGGAAAGATGGGTACTTGGGCTTGGCAAAATTAGGTATTTGTATTGATGCAGATAATGGGTATATGTGTGTCTATGTGCTTTGTTCTTCTGGAGTTAACTGTGAAATGAATAAGTTGTTGCATACGGAAGGGGGGGGAGAGGGGAAAGATGGGTACTTGGGCTTGGCAAAATGGGATGTTTGTATCGATGCAGTCAATGGTTAATACGTGTGTCTGTGTGCCTGGTTATACTGGGGTCAACTTTGAAACAAGTAAGTTATTGTTGTTGCATATGGAAGGGGGTAGGAGAGGGGAAGGATACGTGGGGCTTGCCAAAATGGGGTGTGTGTATCGATAATACGTGTGTCTGTGTGCCTAGTTATACTGGGGTCAACTGTGAAATAAGTAAGTTATAGTTGTTTCATACGGAAGGGGGGGGGGGTAGGAGAGGGAAAAGATGGGTACTTGGGTTTGGCAAAATGGGGTGTTTATATCGATGCAGTCAATGGTTATACGTGTGTCTGTGTTCCTGGTTTATTGGGGTCAACTGTGGAATGAATAAGTTGTTGCATACGGAAGGGGAGTAGGAGAGGGGAAGGAAGGGTATACTCACGCTTGCCAAATGGATGGGGGTGTTCGTACCGATGTAGTCAATGGGTATATTTGTGTCTGTGTTCTTGGTTATACATTTCTCTGACATAGTATCTTTTTATCCCCCCCCCCCCCTCTAGATATTGATGAGTGTACATCTGCCCCTTGTCTTAATGGCAGCACCTGTATTGACAGTGTCAACGGATACACGTGTCAGTGCACTACCGGATGGGCTGGTGACAACTGTGAAATAAGTAGGTATCACAAATAAATTAGAAGATTTATTATTTTGCCTGTCATATAAAAATGTAGGATCAAGTACTGATTCCCTATAACCCTAGCAGTCCCCACCGCTTATAGTGTTTTCAAGTGGCAACACACCACAAAATAGCTTCTCATTGACTTACTGTACAAAATGGCTTCCTAAAAACACCCAAAAACTCAATAATAAAGCAACTGGTTGCTTCAACACTGCCTTTTCTCAGATGATTATGATCTCTGCTAACACAAAATGATGATAAAAGTACACCATCAGTGCAAACATTTCAAGATATTGGATGCTGAAGTAATAACGCCCTCTATCACTGACAGCCGAATTTTGTATTACCAGAATCAAGCGCAAATTAAGGAAAACCCTTTAAGGGGTGGCTTCAAAACTCAACCGACGGTTGTCTGGTGGTTTTGGGCGATTCTGGGCAGTTGGCTATTGTTTATTCCAGTTGAACGCCCAGAACCGGCAACCGCAGGTTGAGTTTTGAAGCGACCCCTAAATTTTGGTTTATCCTTCGTGTAAATCTGCACGAATTATTTCTATCATGTAATTCTGTTATTCTGCACGAAATGTTCAAATCCTCTAATTCTGCACAAAAATTTTCAATTGTTTAATTGTATAATTCTGAATGACTTTATTCAATATCTTGCAAACACAATTCATTACTTATATCATTCTAATTTATCTTATAATTGTTTCTTCCTGTCGTAGTGCTAGTGCCACTGTGCCATTCTGTCAGTATCTTGCATTCATAATTAATTAACTGATTTATCTTATATTTTGTGTTTCTTTTATTTCTCTTTTTCCAAGCCACAGTGCTCCTGTGCCAGTCAGTCTGTCAGTATCTTGCATTCATAATATTCATTACTCATAACATCCTTATTTATCTTATATTTGTTTCTTCAAGCCATAGCGCCATTGTGCCAGACAGTCTGTCAGTATCTTGAATTCATAATTTGTTACTTAAAACAACCTGGTTAATCTTATATATTGTTTTTGTGGTTTTTTTCTTTTTTCAAGTCATAGTGCCTGCATTTATAAATTATTACTTAAAACATCCTGATTTATCTTTTATTTCTTTCGTCAAGCCACAGTGCCACTATGCCAGTCAGTGTGTCAGTACCTCACATTAAATATTCATTACTTATAACAACCAGATTTATCTTCTTATATTTTTTTTTCTTTTTTAAAGTCATAGTGCCGCTGTGCCAGTTAATCTGTCGGTATCTCGCATTTATAAATTATTACTTATAACATCCTGATTTATCTTATATTTCTTTCTGTGGTTTTTTTCTTTTTTAAAGTCATAGTGCCGCTGTGCCAGTCAATCTGTCGGTATCTCGCATTTATAAATTATTACTTATAACATCCTGATTTATCTTATATTTGTTTCATCAAGCCACAGTGCCACTATGCCAGTCAGTCTGTCAGTACCTCACATTCAATATTCATTACTTATAACAACCAGATTTATCTTCTTATATTTGTTTTTTTTTCTTTTTTAAAGTCATTGTGCCGCTGTGCCAGTTAATCTGTCGGTATCTCGCATTTATAAATTATTACTTATAACATCCTGATTTATCTTTTATTTCTTT